>CAUYQG010249451.1:0-15788 GCA_963574415.1 Tarsius wallacei
GTGCCTGTAATTCCGGCCACTCGGAAGGCTGAGGCGGAAGGATCGCCGGAGCCCAGCAGGTCGAGGCTGCGGTGGCCGGGAGCGGCCACTGCACTCCAGTCTGGGCGACAGAGTGAGACTCCAACTCAAAAAAAAAAAAAAAAAAAAAAGGGAACATTTGGAGCCATTGCCTTGCTAGACTCTGGTGTGATCATGTGCTCTTTGAATTGTTGCCATGGCTGTTGCCATGCTTCTTGGCTTTGGTCCCCTCCCCCACCTTCGGGAGGTGAATCTTCTCTCTCCCTTCTCTTTCTCGAATTTACTTTAAAGTAAACTACATTTTTTAATCTAAAAAAGGGGGGGATTTGGAGAAAGACACACATATAAACACACACACACACGGAGAATGACATGTGAAGATAAAGGCAGAGATCTGGATGATGTGTCTATAAACTAAGGAACAATAAAGATTCTCAGCAAGCCAGTGGAAGTTGGCGAGAGGCATGGAGAAGATTCTCACAGCCCTCAGAGGGAGCCAACTCTGCTGAGACCTTGATCTCATAATTCTAGTCTCTAGAACTGGGAGACAATAAATTGCTGCTGTTTAAGTCACCCAGTCCATAGTACTTTGTTATGTCAGACCTACCAAACTAACACTAGTATCAGTTTAAAAATTACCTCCCTTCCCAGGAAGCCTTCCCTGACCATTTTATTCTACTGTCAGACTAGATGAAATGTCCCTATCATATGTCACCCTTGTGCCTTAGATCACTGGAATCTATAAAAGAGCTCAGATCCCTCTGGATTTAAATCCCACTCAACAACTCAACAAGTATATAAATCTAAGCAAGTAGCTTATAAGAATACAAAATCTGAAACTTGGAGAAAGAAGAAATTGCATTGACTTGATCTCTCATATCATGTTGGAAAGCATTTCCCAAGAAGACTCATCGAACAAAAACTGTACTTTGTACCTTGCTTTGAGTCTTATCTGACACTCTTGGGAATGTAACTTTGTTGTCACAGATACTAATTAACAGCTCCCATGTGATAAAGGCAGGCCTGCTTTTATAGATTAGAGTAACTCTAGAACATATAAGATGTGATGACCATATTGCTTGGTGGAATAATTAAGTTTGAGGTGCTATGGTTTTAGAGACCTCTGGAAAGTTGACCATTCTTGTATCCTAGAAATTTTATTTAGTCATTCCTTTTTCTAATTTTTTTAGTTTGTGTATGTGTGTGTGTTTCTTCTGCCCTCTTAACCTAGTTTTTACTGTCTCTGGGAAGAACCAGGAAGAGAAGGTCTGCATATGTTCTTTTAAGCACTCAAGAACTGCTATGGTCTGAATGTTTGAGTCCTCAAAATTCATATGTTGACATTCTAACCCCTCTGGTGATAGTTTTAAGGAAGTGATTAGGTCAAAAGGACAGAGCCCTCATGATTGTGATTAGTACCCTTGTAAAAGAGACCCTGACCCCAAGGAGCTAGCTCATCCCCTTCCACCATATGAGAACATAGCTGGAAGGTGCCATCTATGAATTAGGGAGCAGACCCTCACAACAGACACTGAAGTGCCTTGATCTTAAACTTTCTAGCCTCAAGAACCGTGAGGAAAAAGTGTCTTGTTGTTTATGAGCTACCCAGTCTGTGGGATTTTGTTATAGCAGCCCAAACGGTAAGACAAGGAACACCTTTCTTTTATCTTCCTGCTAGATTCCAACATTAAGGAGTTATACTAAACTACCTTATGTGCTTATGATCTGTTTGTTTAAAAATTCTGCTTTAACATATAATCTCTCTAAAGCTTCAGTTTCTTTCTTTAAAATAATGACCATCATATATGTCTCATGATTTCTTTTGGGGGGGTTGGGGAGTGGGGATTAATGGACTGACCCATTGGAAATCTTAATAATTGCCTCCCCAGTGAAACTGGACATATTTACTTCTGGCAGTCAAATCACAGTACTTAAACTCCTTCTGGTCTGACTTCCAGATGCTCACCTCTTTTGAACTTTTATTGAATTAATTCTAGGAGTCCTCAGGGTCTACAGACTAGCTGCTGTCACCACGTTGCATTCTCCTCCCTGTTCATCTTCCAATTCCCTCTTGTCTAGGCCTACTGCTGATAGAGTCACTTGGTGAAGCCTCAGGCTGTTGGGCCCTCATCACAGGACTAAATATGACTCACATTTTATATGCAGCACTCAAGAATGCCATCAGGGCCGCCCCCAGAGCTTCAGAACCTTGTAGTGCCAAAGAGGGGGTCTGGAGGAGGATCTGCCTCCCAGCTTTGTTCATGCTCATTCATCGGGCCCCAGGGCACCTCTGCCACTGCAGAGCCTCACAGAGAATCTCTTCACAAGAGAGTAGTTTCTGATCCTCCCTACAGCATCTTCCTTGTCCTCCCTCTGCTTTCCTCACCCTTGTTCCCTTGTCTATCCCCTTCAACTCAAATTTCCTAAATAGAGGTACACTTGAATATTAAGACATGCAAATATAGGGGAAGGGATAGGATGAAGAGGAGATACCGTCTGCCCCTAGTCTCAATCTTACCTCAGCCTATCAAAAATGCTGCTTACAGAAGTCTCAGATTTCCCCCTATGCTGTAAGATACTTAAGAAGAGATACACTTTATACCCAACAGGAAGTAGAAGATAAACATTTATTGAATAAAATAAACCCAGTGAGCAAACTCAAAAGCCTATAGGAGCCAGAAGTTAATGTAAATGAATGAAATGTATTGAGTATATATTTCTAGGTCAGGGATTGGCAAACTCTACAAGGGTTCAGACAGTAAATATTTTTAGCTTTGCAGACAATATATGGTCTCTGTTACAAAACTGAACTCTGCTGTGGCCTGATCAGAACCAGGCAGCACAGCAGGAGGTAAGCGGTGGCCAGGTGAACAACGCTTCATCTATACTTAGAGCTGTTCCTCAGAGCTCCCTTTACCGCCTTAGCTCTTCCTGCTGTCAGATCAGCGGCAGCATTAGATTCTCACAGGAGGGGAAATCCTATTGTGAACTGCGCATGGGAGGGATCTAGGTGGCGCCTCCACTGAGAATCTAATGCCTGATAATCAGAGGTGGTGCTGAGGCAGTGATGCCAGCGCTGGGAAGCAGGTGCAAATACAGATTAACAGTAGTAGTGAGGTTTGACTGCACAGAGACCATAATAAATCAATTGCTTGCAGACTCATATCAAAACCCTATCAGTGAGTGGCAAGTGAGTTGATGTACTTCCATTGTACAGCTGCGTCTGGTGGCAGGCTTTAGGTCAGAATCCAAAACTTATTTCAGTCTGTGTGTGGCCCACCCACTATTTTATTTACCACTCTGTCCACACCTCTTTTTTTAAAAATGGTGAGTTGTATAATTGTTTCATTATATATTAGAATATAATAATAAGAGAAATAAAGTGCACAAAAATATTAGGTCCTTGAATCATCCCCAAACCACTTACACCCACTGGTTTATGGAAAAATTATCTTCCAAGAAACTGGTCCCTGATGCCAAAAATGTTGGGGACCACTGGTTTAAGGCACTTAGATTGTGATATTTTGATACAGCAGCACTAGCAAGCTAACAGTACATCCATCAGCAGGTGAACAGATAAAGTGCAGTATATTCGTATCATGGAATAGGAAGTAATCACTATTGATACACACACACACAGTAGCATACTAGAATTTCAAAATAATTATGCTGCATGAAAGAAGCCAGATAAAAGAAAGTAATATATACTGTGTGGCTCCCTGTATGTGAAATATTAGAACCTTAAACAAATCTAGAGTGGCAGAAACTACACTGGTGGCAAGGGCCAATAAGAAGATCTGAAAAGGTAAAAAAAAATTTGGGGGACTCATGGATATATTTATTATCTTGATTATGATGATGGCTTTGTGAGTTTATATACAAGTCAAAACTTATCAAATTGTGCACTTTATATATGAGCAGTTTATTATATTTCTTTGTTTTTTGTTTTTTTGAGTTGGAGTCTCACTCTGTCGCCTAGACTGCTGGGCTCTGGTGATCCTTCCGCCTCAGCCTTCCAAGTAGCTGGAACTACAGGCGCGTGCTACCACGCCCGGCTGATTTTTTTGATTTATTGTAGAGATGAGGTCGCGCCAAGTTGCCCAGACGGGTCTTCAACCCGCGGGCTGAGACAATCCACTCACCTCAGCCTCCCAAGGCGCGGGATTACAGGCTGAGCCACTGAGCCCGGCTATTATATTTCAATTATATCTCAATAAAGCTGTTTTTTAAAAAAACTTTACATGGGTCAAATGTGGTTTCCTGAACCTAGATTCTTATATTTTTGTATAAGAAATGCTGGTATGATATCCTTAATCATTCCTGGGACATTTTGTACTTCTCATTAATATGACAAACTTCCCCTGAAAGGGTTTATCATGGATATCATGGATAGAAGAGAAAGTGTAGCCTTGAAACTGGCCACATGAAATAATAGCGCAAAGGCCAGAAATGTGTCTTATCTACAGATATTTCCTACACAGCTGGCAAATGTGGTATAATTTTCCACTCTCTGAACATATGTCACTAAAAGCAATGATTTCTAATGTCTAATATCCTCTAAAAGCAATTACTTTAAGCTGAGTTCTAATAGAGAGACCATTTCGATTTCAACATTAGTAGAAAACATGCAAACAACTCTAAGGTGTCAAGGTGCCATTTATTTTAAGAAAAGATGAAACTTTCTATACTTATAGATGTATTCTTTATCTGAGAAAGAAACTATTACAGCATGATAATAAAAGAGAACAACAATAATTTAGTTTTCATACAGTTTTGCCCTGACCACCAGATTTTATGCCTAAGCATAGCAACTATTTAAATCTTATGATGAGGATTTTTTTTCTTTCACTTTTCCCTGTTTCAGATTTTTCAAGTATATGTCCTCTGATAAAATCTAGAAGGTTAAGAGTAAAATGTAATTCAGTAAAAACAATTCTACAGGATGCTGAAACTTACCAAAGGGCCAGTTCAAATTCTGGCAGAGAGGAGTAACTAGCCAGGTAGGTGCCACAGTAACTGAACGAAAGTAAAGTGTAGTCCAGAAGAACATTGCCTAAAATATAAAATCCATTGCAAGGATCTGATTATCATGTTCAGATTAACTATAATCTTACAGTTTATTTCCCTTTTCTCATGATTTTAACACAACTAAAAAGCATTTGACTATAAAAATAAGAGAACTCCTGGCTGATTTCTAAAACTATGAATAGAATGCTTAGAGCAAAGTTAAGATCCATTTAAGAAAGATATTAGAGTGAAATAAGACCATTAGGTTACTATCTCTAGACTTCAACGCAGAACCGCCCATACTGCACTATGTATGTCCCAGCATGATTTGAAATGACCTAAGAATCATAAAATAAAAATATATGAGACAATATAATTTAGAACAGGTATTCAAAAAACTTTAAATATCTTGGAAAGTTGAAATAATTCTAGCTTATTTCCATAAATCTTAGGTCATATCTGGCCTTTAGCTTAATATCTTCCAGCTGTTGGAACAACTATAATAAGCTATTTTGTACCAAAGGTATTAAAAGAAAAAAAAAGGGCTACTCTTAAATGTACCTGTAGTTGAAGAAATGCAACATGACTTTGAAAGCCTTAGCAACAACTTGTTTAAAATGTACATCATGGGGTGTTAAAACTGAGAAGTGTCTGTCTTTGCTTCCTAGTAAATGGGGATCTGATTTCCCCTCTCCTCTATTTGTTGTTCTTTAGTATGGTCCCACAGGTGCAAACTTTGCCCTCACCAATGTCTGTTTTCCTCCATTTATGCCTCTATTGCTTGTTCTACGCATCTTCAGTGCTTCATTCCTGCTTTTTTATTCTTCTCATTTTAACTGATCATACTATAACCCCATAATGTGACTTTTGTCATTTATTGAATGTATTTAGCACTGTTAAATCAACAAATAAAACAACATATTTATTAATAATTCAATGTAAAAATTAAAATATTTTTTCTGTGGGCAGAGACTTTAATAAAATGACTTTTTATCTTTACTATGTATAGACATTTCCTTCCACAACTGAAGATTACTAATTTTATATATTCTTTACCTTTAAAAAATGTTGGTGTTTGAAAAAAATACCAAAAAAAAAGCATAAGAAGAAATATATCCTATAATCTTACCACCAAATTTCTTTCTAGTAAATTTCTTTCTAGTATTTTCAGGTATTTTCTTCTGTGTGTTTACTGAAAAAATACATACAGATATATTTTCTTTAAATATAACTTTGCCTTTTATAGGTATAACAACCATGGAATAAATATTATATATAATAATCCATTTTAAAATGGAATTGGATTATAGAGTGTTGCATCCCGTCAGATTTTTATTTACATTATAATAAGTATTATCATTATCTAAACATTTCTTCAAAAATGTGATTTTTTAAATGTTTTCATAATACCCCTTTATAGAATGCTTTTACTTATTTAACCGTACCATAATACTGGAGATGTATGTTGTTTTCAATCTTTTGTTATTATGATAGTGCCTTTAGCACCTTTGCACATAAACCTTTGACCGTATTTCTAATTATTTCCTTAAAATTGAATTATACTTCTTTAAGTGGTTATACTGGATCAAACAGACTATTCACTCCTCAGAAAGACTATCAATTTATACTACCACCTTTAGCAAACAAGAGTTACCAATTTCACTCCTTAGCAACTATGATCTTTAAAAAAACTTATGATCTTGATAGGCAGAAAAGTAGCATATTGGTTTAAACTACATTATTTAAGATGTATATTGAGGTAGTACCTTTTCTATCTTTGGTCATTTGCAATTTTGTGATTTGTTTGGGCATAAAAGGGGGACCCCCCCAAAAAAAAAACAGAATTAGTTTTTGGAGGGCAGACTCCTTGTAGTACATGCTTCCCCCACTAGGTAAGTGTTCTAGGAACCTACTGGCATCAGTGTACCAGCTAGCATTGCTGTAAGAGTCTGCATTCGGTTTCAGTGAATTTTTTTTTTTGGAGAGTCTTTCAACACATTTGCGCATTTCATGATGGGTGACTTATGAATGCACCTGCCCACACTGTGCAGAGTGTTCAGCAGATTTTTGACTGAAAATGACATGAACCTCATGCCCCACCCTCACTATTCTCCTGATCTTGCCCTGAGCGACTTTATTTTATTTCCTTGGATGAAAAAAGTCCTCAAAGGGAAATGTTTTGCCAATGTGGAAGCAGTTAAATTAAAAAGAAAGAAAGCATTGACAAGTTCAAAAACTGTTTTTAGCAGTGGAAAAAGCATCTCAATAGGTGTATTGCATTAAACAGAGAGTGTTTTGCAGGTGAGTGAAGTTTAAACATGTAAGAATGAATAAACAATTTTTAAATAAATAAATTCTGGGGATTTTTTGTTCCCCTTCGTATTTATCTTCCATTGTTCTAAAGAAATGTTTACATTTTTTTCTTATTGTTTTATAAATTTTCCAAATATTTTCCTCAGTTTATTATTTGCCTTATAATTTTTCATATTTTTTTGATGTTCATAAGTTTTAACATATAATCAAACATTTCAGTCTTTTTATTTTGTTTTTCCTTCATGTGGAATGTTCTTTATCCTGAAATCATTTCAATATTGTACCATACTTTCTACTACTACTTTTCAAATGAATTTATTATTTATATTGAATGCTTATTTTCATCTGATGCTTAATATATAGTGTGTCAAATATAAATAGGGTACCTAATTTAACATTTTTGTTCAAACATTCAGTTCTCTTAACATCTTCGTCGGTGTATTCTTTTCTTTTCTTTCTTTTTTTGGTGGGAGCTTCTTTCATTATTTACTCAGCTTTTATATATTCTAGATTCTGTCCCCAGTATTCTTCAATTGTTCCACTGATTGGTGATCCCTACACCAATACCACACTTCTGACAACTTGAGTCCCATAATGTTAATATGACCCTTTAACCTGCCATTATTCTTTTCCAAGTTATTCTCATTCTCTATGTTTTTATTCCAGATGAATTTTGGAATCATCTCATTTAAGTGTTCCTTGTTCTCTAATACATATGATAAACCTATGAATTATTTTCTGTGACAACTATCAGAAATATATTTATTTATAATAAACAAGCTTTCCATCCAGGAAAAAATCTCCAATTTAAAATTTAGCTCTACATATTTTTTAGCTCAGTTTTTTCCAGTTTCATATTTTGTTGCATTGTCTAGAACTTCTAGGTTGATATTAAATAATAGTACTAATAACAGGTATCCTGATGACTTATTCCTAATTTCATTGTGAATTCCTTTAGGGCTTAATTATTCAATATGAATGTTGGCTACTGGCTTGATTTAACCTTAAATTGCTTGAGCAGGGTGACAGCCAAATAGCCAAGCTGAGGAAATTTTAAAGATGAAGGATAGTTATAGTCCACTTAGACAGTTATCAAACAGTGCATGGGTTTTGTTTTAAGAGGTGTTTTAATCTGTTGAAAATGCAGACAAATTCCCCCACAGATAAAATATTTTAATTTATAGTGAAGTTCTTTGATACACTGAAATACATATTTGACCCATAAGACTACAGAACTAAGACCAGCCTCAAGCTTGGGCTTTCTGTCCATGGTATGTTAAATGAGAGACTCATGAGATGGAGGCTCCAGTAGACAAGCTGCAGCTCAGTCTAGGTCAGCTATATCTATAAATGAGTCAACAGTAATTCAAATGGTAGGTAACACTGATTGTGCAACTGGCATATACAGTATGCATATATATTTTCATCTATCATCATCACAGCTTTCCCATTAGAAACTACTTTTGTCCTCATTTCATGGATGAGGAAACTGAGGCTCAGAGACTTGTCTTTAGAAGTTATACAAACATTAATTTACCTGGATTTTCAACAAATTATTAGGAAAGGAAAAAAGTCATTGTTCTGAAAAAGGTAATAGAGTCTTCCAGCCCAGTATTTCTCAAAGTTTAATATGCATTTGAATCACTTGGGGAATTTTGTTAAAATGCAGATTTTGATTCAGCAGATCTGGAGTGGGAGCCAAGTTTCTGCATTTATAAGAAGCTTCCCAGGCAGTGCCCATGTTGGGGATAAACAGACCATGTTTTGAGTAGCAAGGCTCTAGCCCACTTAATTATATCCTCAGTGAGTAGCTTGGTTCCTTCTTTTAAAATGTGTGTGTAAACACACACACACACACACACACCTTCAAAAAACAAACCACCTTCATTTATAAGTACAAGGTTCTGTCAAATTTTATAACAAAATCCTTCAGTTACGTTAGAGGAAGGGTTCTCTAGGATACCTTTTAATTTGGTCCTTCTGGTCAATCCAGGAAAGCTGTATATGTAGATGACAGGTTTTAGCCTCCGGTCAGAAAAAGCCACAACTTCATAGGGAATGTTAGTTGCCACGACGCCCACAATGCCATTCATACACTGGAGAACAGTCTTTTGCTTTGTTTCAATATTAATAAATATTACAAAATTCCCACAAGGGTAGCAAATGGTGTTGTCGTTGACAAAATGAACATTCTGCTTAGGGAATCCTTGCACCCATCTTTGGGAAAAGATATGTCAACATCAATATACAATTCAAATACTTTTTCTTTCTTTTTTAACCAAGAAAACAAAAATTATCAAAATCTTTGAAACACATCTATTCTATTTTCACGTGCTTTCTCCCCAAAACAATCTCTAGGATAAAAGAACACATATATTGGATGTGAGACCAGTTTGAGTCAATGAATTATAGAATTTAAATGCAGACCTCAAGTTCCATAGGTCTCAAGAGCTTTCTTCAGAGAACTTTTTCAGTAAAGAAAACTCTCTGACCAAACCTAAGAAAATCTCAGAAGAACTTCTAGGGTCTTGTGTACTTGGAAGAGAAAAAGTGACAATAACAGAAAGCGAAAAGAGCTTGACCTAATACAAAACAGGGTGCATCCTAGGCTATTTTATGATTAGTTTGATATAAAATAAATTTTAAAAAACAGCTTTGAGTAAACAAGCATGCTTTGTGATTGTGAGTCAAGTAGGAAAATTGCTTCTTTACACAGATGAAAAGTATAGCCATATTTTCGACCTAAAAATAGAGTAATGCAGAAAATAAAAGGAATAAAGCCGACATGAAAGAAAGGTTAGAACACGAAAGGAACAAACTTTTAAATAAGGTGTGTGTGGTAGGTGTATGCCAGAAGGAAGTAGAGTAGGAGATTCCATTTTTATTTAATTATTAAAGATTCGTTTGAAAATGGTGGAAAAGTAAGTGGTGGACATTAGTTTGGCGAGTAACCTCGAGATTGTGGAGTACAGGACTGACAGAGACTGCTGTATAGAATAGAGCGAAAGTAACACTCTAGAATGTGGAAAGAAATACCACGTATATCTGTGTAGCGCTTTATGGTGTTCAAAGGCCACTATAAATGCAAATAAATCCATGGATGGGAGTTAGAAGGAAGGTCCTGACTTTAAGGGAAATCACCCAAGACAATAAGGATGAGATGGAGGTTGACCCAGGGATTGGGGTTGGCAGGGGATATGTCTGAAAGATCAAGGGAACCGGATTACTGAAGGGAATACTGGGCCAGAAAGAGGAGGCAGAAGTGAAAGATGGAGAAGAGTAATGCTGAGTGAGCGAGCGAAGGTCGTCGGAGTCGCAGAATGAAGGGAAAAGACAAATGAAGACGGGGTCATTGAATAAGAAAAGGGATGGGGGATCAGACAGAAGAGACCAGAGAGGGAGGCAGTCTGTGGGAAGGTGGTGGAGGTGGCGGAGAAGAGGTCGAAGTTTGGGGGCAAGCCCGTGTGTAGGGGGAAGAAAAGATTGCGGGGCGGGGGATGCAGGTCAGAAGAAGTGTCCTCGAGACTGATGTCGGTCGCGGGACGGTGAACGCCACACCTCACGGACAGGGACGCGCTGCCAACGGGGTGGGGGCCTTCGTCTCGCTCCCGGCCTTGCGCCATCCGCCGTGTTTTTCTCAGCTGGGCCGCGAGCAGCAAATGCTGGACCCCGGCTAGGTCGGTAACGGTTACTTCGTCGCAGCAGCGACCAGCAGAACCTCCGCTGTCTACATCTGTAACCCGGAGACCGTAACCCCTGCGCCCATTGGTTCTGTCCTTGGACGCCCCGCTTCCTCGCGCCAAGCGGATTGGTGGAAGTGCAGAGGCGTCTCGGCCAATGGGTGAGCGGCAAGCGGAACTCAGGGCGGGCCCCTCCAAGTGTTCCCGAACGGCCCAGCTCGGGGAAAAAAATTACATTTTAATAAGTTACTAGGCAGATGCTCATTCTGAGTGCTGACCGTGCCAAACGTTCCATTATCTTCACATCGCCCATTAACCCCTTTTTACAGATAAGGAAAGTGAAGATAAAAGTACCTAACTTGCCCTAGGCTACAAAACTGATAGGGACCTAAATCCAGGTCTAGTCTAAATCTAGGGCTCCGAGCCCTTATTACTATATAATACTTTCCAGAGTACCCTCTGCTACCTCAAAAAAGCAGACAGCTTCTGAAAGTAACCTGATTGAATATTTCAGCAGCTCGCCATTGCTTCTTCCTTCCCCTTCTCTCCCATACTCTCCCTTAGACTCCTTCCCTTATTCTCTCCTTCCCTCCTCTCCTATCCTCTCCTCTTCCCTGCCTTCCCCTCCCCCTTCTTTAGGTCTCTCTCGTCTTGCCATCTTCTCTCCTTTCTTTGACAACTGTTTACTGAGCATCTTCCATGCATTTATGCATTGTACTAGTCACTTGGGGAAAATAAATAGAAGAACAGATACAATTCCTTCCTTCTTGAAACTTAGAGTCTGGTGGAGCTGGGGAAGGGAGACATATCCACATCATTGCACAAATATAGAATTTTGTTTTGAAATAAGAAGAAAAGAAACTAGGAATGCTTATGTTGTGGTTCTCACCTAGAGACAAAAATTCTGTTTGGCCAAACTTTAGTCAGACTCCTAAGCCTTCTTCTAGGTTAATCTATTAATTCCCTTTTAAAATCCAGTTTTAACAAAGAACCTGCTGAGTCAGTTTGTCAAGAATTCCCCTATCTACCTCCCCCCACCTCCCTGCCCCCCCCCCCCCCCACACACACACTCACCACCATCACCACCATCACCACTACAATCTCTGATCGGGTTCTTAGTTCTCTACCATCCCCCAGATGATGTCTGATCACCCTGGCCCGTCTTCAGCAAGAATCCAGTTAGGTTGGTTTAGTCAGAATCTTCTTTGCCCTAAAAGTTTTCTTTTGAGTAACTTTTCAACCATTGGCACCTTGGAGAAGGAACCAAGGGCCAGGTGAAAGACAAGTTGAAAATTCTAGCCTTTAGCTTGAGCATCACAAAAAGACTGTTGGGACTCAGGAAATGACACTCCAAAGTTTGGAGCTTTGGCATGCTATGTACTTTGAACTAAAGGAGATTGGAAAGTCCTCAGAAGCAGCCTCAAAAACAAAGAATCTCTCTGACTTTCTCCTACTCACCTGTCTCCTGCCCTTGTTTCTCCCGTGAAATAAGTAATTGAAACCAGAATTTCTATTCTCCAACTAGGGTCATAGAAACTAGAATTCTCCCTCAAAAGAAGCCATAAAAATCTAGAAAAATTACTCTAATTTTCCCCTGCCTCTCTGTGTAGGAGCTGGCCATAAAGACATTCTCTGACCTACCTTGTCTGATAGTAAGTCATAAGACTCTCACTCTAGAGGCATCTTGCTCTACACCCAGGAGAAAATAATCCTATACAGAGGGTCCAAGAAGAATCTGAACAGATAGGATTTGCTGGGTTTCTGCAAGCCTCCACTTCCCAGCCATCATACCCTTTTTTTCCAATCACATTTCTACATGGCTGTCCATTCTTCATCTAACCTAAGTAAAAAAATAGACAGTTTCCCCTGGGTTTGGGGGTCTTCATTTATGAAGACTTCTGTGTTATATAAAACTTTGACTTAACACATTTGTTATGCTTTTCTCTTATTAATCTGTTTGTTTGGGTTTTGTTGTTGTTGCTGTTGTTACAGGAGTGTCAGCTGTGACCCATATGATGGGTAAGAAAAAGTATTATACGTTCTCCTCCCCTGCAAGACATTAAATGGTTGTAAGCAGAGGAGTGACAAGATCAGATCTTTGTTTATAAAAGATCATCTGGCTGCAGGATTATCAACTGGATAGGAGAACAGGAAGAATTGAAATAGGAAGATTTATCAGGAGTCTATTCTATGGTCCTAGTGAGTTTAGCTAAAACAGAATTTCTCAAGCTCAGTTACTTTTGGTATTTTGATTTGTATTGGGGATAGTCCTATGCATTGTAGGATGTTTAGTGACATCCCTGCCAGTAGCATCTCTGCAATTGTGACAATCAAAAATGTCCAATGACATTGTCAAATGTCCCCTGGGGGCAAAAATCACCCCAGTTGAAAACCACTGATAAGTCAATGTATTAAAAAGTTGTTTTGGAAAGAAAAATCTATAGGATTTGTTGATTGATAAAAAGGGGCAAGATAGAAGTAAGAGTCAAAGATATTCCTAGATTTTTGATTAACACAGATGGTGATGACTTTCGCTGAGATGGGTTGAGAAAGGAATGGAGATGCATTTCTGTGCTGAAATGTAAGTACCAAACATACATAGTACATGGGTTTTAGGAGGTACACAAAACTGGCTGACAAAAACACCGTATTTCAGAGTCACAGGGAGGAGTGGCAAAGGGAAAAGTCAATCTTTTTCTTGCCACCCCCTCGCTATTTAGTTTTTTGTGTTTTGACCAAACCTTCCCCTTTCCCACTTTCATACCTTTAACCACAACCTCAGTATTTTAAAGCCAGCCCCCAAGAAGAATATGAGGAGATCAGTCCTGTCCTGCTCTCAAAGTAAGTGATTGGTAGAGGATGAAAGGTAGGTAGGAATGTAGACTCCAGGAGAGAAATGCTGACCTGGGTTGGAATCAGTCATGAACTTGGGAAAATGACCTTCCTCTGTGCTAGAGCAAAAGAGGAATTAAATAGTATCAAATTGAAAAGGTAGTCTTGGGGGTATCTTCACTTGAAATCTTGATTTTGTGATTTAGATGAAAAGAGAGGTTTCTGGGGATACCCATGGTTGATATTCAGAAGGAGATGTCCACCTCTATACTGTGCCAGGTTTCAGAAAGATGAACGGCCTTTCTTTCTTAGTCTGGAAAAGGAGTTACAGATCAGCCCAGGAAAAGGACTGGGAAGGATAAATCAGGAAAACCTGTTCCAGTTCTCATTCTGAAAGATTTATGAATATTAGAAACAAAATCTAAAAGCCACAGTTACACCTCTCATCAGTGACCCAGGGAGCAGTCTTTGACTTCCTAAGGTAATAACCAGTGTATTACACCATTTTTAGGAAGTGCCCAACTCTCCTAAATTGGCCCTGTCCCTCCCAACCTTCTCTCTTCCCTGTAGGTCTCCACATCACCACCAGACCAATCCTGGACAGAGTGATACTAATCCTCGGTGTAAGGTCTTATGTCTTCATAGGAAAACTCAACTTGTTTAAGAGTCTAAAGGAGCAGTGATCAATTCAAATTCATTGAGACCTAAAACCCAAACCAGCCCTCAACCAGCCACAAAACAAAAAAAGCTTATTTTCCACTAAGCGATCCTTTCAGTCCAAGCTTCTGTCATGTTCCAGCCAAACTCCGAGATAATCTGAAAGATGAATTTTTACTACATTTTTTCACACATTAACTAGGTTTTCTGTGGTCATTTAAACATAGGAAAAGATTGTACAGCATACTAGAAAGTATTTCATTAGGTAGAAGAATAAATGATCTCTGGTTTATTAGTTAATTATTTGCTTTTTGTGACAAGTAACATTTTAATGAGAAAAGTTAAAAAAAAAGAAATGAGCATTGTTTCTCTGTGCAAAAATAAATGTAAATAATGAATGTTTTGAAGGTAAAGGAAGAATCTATTATGATAGGGAATATCTACTTAGTCCTTGGTAATTGACCACCTTTGTAGTAGTGATAATAATAAACCACAATTTAGTAAGCTCCTAGTGTGTGTTAGGAACTTGATAAATTCTGAATTTGCCCACAAAGCATGCTACATAGGAATCTGAGGCTCGGAAAGGTGAAGTAAGAGATTCAAATTTGCACATTTAGTTAGTGGCAGAGTTGGGTTCAAACCTGTGTCCATCTGCTTCTGAAAGCTACATCTTCTGCACAGGCTTCCTCTCTGCTCTGCTACCTCATCCAATATAACATGAGTTAACATATAGTAGCGGCTACTCTGTGCCTGGCATATTACATCCTTATAAAATATGTATTATTTAATCCTTACTGTATAGTTCAGGAAGTCGAGTCTCAGAAAAGTTAAAATTTTTGCCCAAAATTTCACAACTTTCAACAGATTTAAACCTGGGTTAATTGTCTTTAAAAACAAACAAACAAAAAAAAACCCTTCTTTCCAGGAAATGTGCAAACATGGAAATTTTAAAGCAACTTGAGCATTTAATTTAAATTAAGCATCTTTTCTGGAAAAAGAGAGAAAAATAGGAAATTCTTAATAATTTCCAAAATTTTAGAATAAATAATATGGGAAGAGGTTACTTTTTTTTTTTTTAGTTGGAGTCTCACTGTCGCCCAGACTGGAGTGCAGTGGCCACTCCCGGCCACCACAGCCTCAACCTGCTGGGCTCCAGCGATCCTTCCACCTCAGCCTTCCAAGTAGCTGGAACTACAGGCGCGCGCTACCACGCCCGACTAATTTTTTGATTTATTGTAGAGGTGAGGTCTCACTTGCCCAGGCGGGTCTCGAACCCGCCGG
>CAUYQG010249456.1:0-13110 GCA_963574415.1 Tarsius wallacei
AACTTGAAAACCAGAACATGGAATTAACCTGATCAGTAAAAAAAAATAGAAAGAATACTCAGAAAGAAAAAACAAAGCCTACAAGAGATGTGCGATTATATCAAGAGGCTAAACCTATGCCTGATTGGTATCCAAGAAGAAGAAAAGGAAATGGAAAACAACTTGGAGCAAGTATTCCAGGAGGCAATCCAAGAAAACTTTCAACATCTTACCAGAGATGTGACCAGCCAAACACAAGAGCTACAGAGAATACCACAAGACATTAAATGAGAAGGCCAACCTCTAGACACATAATAATTCATCTACACAAAGTAGGCACTAAATAAAAAATCATAAAGGCAGCAAGAGAGAAAGGTCAGACTGCTTACCAGGGAAAACTAATCAGAATAGTAGCTGACCTATTGGTAGAAACACTACAAGCAAGAATAGACTACAGCCCTATATTCAAAGTCCTCAAAGATAAACAATTTCAATCAAGAATTTCATATCCAGTCAAACCCAGCTTCATCAGTGATGGAGAATTAAAATCCTTCCCAGACACTCAATCCCTAAGAGATTTTGCAGTCCCAAGACCAGTTCTACAGAAGACACTTAAAAAGGTATTAAGCACAGAAGAAAGAAAGAAAAAAAAGAATGACCACACACTTCCCAAGAAAACAGCAGAGCACAGAATCAACAGAGAATGCAGCACTAAGGAAACTTGAAAACACACACATACATCAACCCCTAAGCCAAAAGAAAACAAGCAAACAAAGTAAAAATTTTTATAAGAACCTCATGACAGCAATAAACAATCATTTCAATAATCAGCCTGAATGTGAATGGAATAAAGGCACCACTGAAAAGGCACAGAATGGTAAACTGGATAAGAAACCATGACCCAATTGTTTGCTGCATCCAGGAGACTCATCTCAGTACAAGGTACACACACAGACTCAAAGTTAAAGGATAGAAAATGAGTTTCCAGGCAAATGGACCACAAAAGAAGGTAGGAGTTGCAATCTTATTATCAAACAAAACAACATTTAAGCTATCAAAAATTAGAAAAAGATGAAAAATGACACTACATAATGATAAAAGGTTTAATCCATCAACAAGAAATATTCATCCTAAACATATATGCACACGACACAGGAGCACCAGCATTTATAAAGCAACTACTAAGTAAATGAAAAAAAGATATTGACTCTAACACTATAATAGCAGAGGATCTGAACACTGACAGTCCTAGATAGATCATCGAGGCAAAAAATCAACAAGGAGATACAGAACCTAAATGTGACACTCAACCAAATGGACTTAACAAATACCTTCAGATTATTCCAACCAACAACCACAGAACATACATTCTACTAAGAACCACATGGAATGTACTCC
The DNA here is from genome assembly GCA_963574415.1 of Tarsius wallacei. Classification (NCBI taxonomy): domain Eukaryota; kingdom Metazoa; phylum Chordata; class Mammalia; order Primates; family Tarsiidae; genus Tarsius; species Tarsius wallacei. The sequence continues at coordinate 1,378 of CAUYQG010249456.1, forward strand.
AGGATCGATCACATCCTCAGCCATAAATCAGGCATAAACAAATTCCATAATGTTGAAATCTTGCCATGTACATTCTCAGACCACAGTGGAATAAAAATAAATATCAGGACCAACAAAATTTCCCCAAAGACCACAAAGACATGGACACTAAACACCATGATGTCAAACTACTATTGGACCAACACTGAAATCAGGGCACAAATTAAAATATTCCTGGAAGCAAATGAAAATGAAGAAACATCTTACCAAAACCTCTGGGATGCCATGAAAACAGTTCTAAGAGGGGAATTTATATCCCCATGAGCACACATCAAGGAAATGGAAAGATCACAAGTGGAGAGCCTAACAAATCACCTAAGGGAGCTGGAAAGAGAAGACCACCAAAACCCAGACTTCAGCAGAAGAATCCAAATCACCAAAATAAAAGCCCAAATACAGGACACAGAAGACAAAAATATCATAGAAAACATCAGCAAAACAAAAAGCTTGTTCCTTAACAAGATTATGTTCTTTAAAAGAATCAAGATTATGTACCCCTAGCCAGTATGACCAAGAAAAAGAGAGAAAAAGCCCAAATAGACATAATCAGAAATTCAAAAGATCATATCACAACTGATCCCAAAGAAATACAAAATATTATCAGAGATTACTATGTATACCTATGTGGAAACAAACTTGATAACCCAAATGAAATGAAGGATGTTCTGACATCACATAACTTCCCCAGGTTGAAACAAGAAGACATTGAGACACTAATTAGACCAATAACAACCCAGGAAATTGACACTGTCATACCCAAACTGCCTACTAAAAAAAAAAAAAAAAAAAGCCCTGAACCGATGACTTTCCAGCAGAATTCTACAAAATGTCCAAGGAGGAGCTGATACCAATCCTACTGAAAGTATTCTAGGCAATTGAGAAAGATAGAATTCTCCCCAAATCATTTTGCAAAGCTAACATCACATTGATACCCCAACCAGGTAAAGATCCAGCAAAGAAAGAGAACTACAGGCCAATATCCCTTACAAACATAGAGGAAAAAATCCTCAGTAAGAATCTAGCAAATTTGATCCAAAAACACATCTCAAAAATCATCCACCATGACCAAGTAGGCTTCATCCCCAGGATGCAGGGCTGGTTCAACATTCGCAAGACCATAATTAAATACATCAACAGATGTAAAAATAAGAACCACATGATTACATTACAGGATGCAGAAAAAGCTTTTGATAATATCCAGCATCCCTTCTTGATAAAAACCCTCAAACACCTAGGTATAGAAGGAACATACCTCAAAATAGTAAGTGCCTTCTACGAAAAACCCACAGCTAACATATTGCTAAATAAACAGAACCTGGAAACATTTCCCCTGAAAACTGGAACAAGGCTGCCCACTCTCACCCCTTTTGGTCAACATTGTTTTGGAAATCCTACCTCAGGCAAGAGAAGGAATCGAAGGTATTCAAATAGGAAAAGAGGAAGTCAAGTTATCCCTCTTTGCTGAAGATATGATCCTATACATTGAAAATCCAAGAGAATCTGTCAAAATTCTGCTTGCAATGATAAAAGACTTTGGAAAAGTCTCAGGGTACAAAATAAAATTGCAAAAGGCCGTTGCATTCCTATACACCACCAACAAGCAAGCAGACACTCAAATTAAAAGCACAATCCCATTCACAACAGCCACAAAAAAGACAGAAAGAAAGAAAGGAAGGAAGGAAGGAAGGAAGAAAGAAAGACCTCAGCATCTTCCAAACCAGAGAAGTGAAAGACCTTTACAATGAGAACTAGAAAACACTGCTCAAAGAAATCCAAGAAGACACAAACAAATGGAAAAATATTCCATACTCATGGATAGGAAGAATCAACATTGTTAAAATCTCCATCCTACCAAAAGCAATCTACAGATTCAACGCAATACTGATTAAGTTACCAACATCATTATTCTCATACCTGGAAATGACCTTACAGCTCAGCCTTTAAGGCCAGCACTTTGGGAGGCTGAGGTGAGTGAATTGCCTGAGCCCATGGGTTTGAGACCCGCCTGGGCAACTTGGTGAGACCTCATCTCTACAATAAATACAAAATTAGCTGGGTGTGGTAGTGCGTGCCTGTAGTTCCAGCTACTTGGAAGGCTGAGGCAGAAGGATCGCTGGATCCCAGCAGGTCGAGGCTGTGGTGGCCGGGAGTGGCCACTGCATTCATGTCTGGGTTAAAAAGTGAGACTCCAACTAAAAAAAAAAAAAAAAAAAGAAATTCATACGGAAACATAAATGACCACGAATAGCTAAGACAATCCTTAGCAAAAGAAACAAAGCAGCAGATATCACACTTCCAGACTTCAAACTTTACTACAAGGCTGCAGTAATCAAAATAGCCTGGTATTGATACAAGAACAGGCATATAAACCAACGGAACAGGATACAGATTCCAAAGTAAAACCTCAATTTCTCCACCAATTCATCTTTGATAAAGCCTCCAACAACAACCACTGGGAGAGGAGAACCTATTCCATAAATAGTGCTGGGAAAACTGGCTGATCACATGCAGAAGATTGAAACAGGACTCCCTACCTATCACCATCCACAAAAATTAACTCTAAGTGGATCAAAGACCTAAATGTAAACCCTCAAACTATACGAATCTTAGAAAACACAGGAGACACCCTTATGGAAATTGGAACAGACACCCAATTCCTATTCAGAACCCTAAATGTCCATACCTTAAAAAACAAGATAGACAAGTGGGACCTCATCAAACTAATGAGCATCTGCAAAGCAAAAGAAACCATCAAGAGAGCAGGGAGACAGCCCACAGACTGGGAAAAAATATTTGCCAACTGCATATCTGACATAGGCCTAACATCTAGGATCTACAAAGAACTCAAACGAATCCAAAGGAAAAAACAAACAGCCCTCTTAAAAGGTGGGCAAAAGTCTTGAATAGACACTTCACAAAAGAAGATATATGGGCAGCCAACAGACACATGAAAAAGTGCTTAGCCTCACTCATCATCAGAGAAAGGCAAATAAAAATCACATTGAGATATCACATAATGCCAGTAAGAATGCCATCATTAATAAAACAAACAACAGATGCTGGCAAGGATGTGGAGGAAAAAGGAACGTTTCTACACTGCTGATGGGAATGTAAACTAGTGCGTCCATCTTTGGAAGTTTCTGTGTGGCAGTTTCTGAGAGAACTAGAAATTGACCTTCCATATGGCCCAGCAATTCCCCTATTGGGAGTATACCTGGAGGAACTCAAATCATTTTATAAAAAATATACCTGCATACGTATGTTTGTTGCAGCTTCTTTCACAATAGCAAAAACATGGAACCAATCATGTTGCCTATCGAAACTTGACTGGATGAAAAACATGTAGTACATAGACACAATGGAATATTATGCAGCCATCAAGAAGGACAAACATACGGACTTTGCAGCAACTTGGACTGATTTAGAGTCGATCATACTCAGTGATCTATCACAGAAACAAAGAACAGAGTATCATATATTCTCACTCATAAGCGGACCTTGAACAATTATAATACTATAAGAAAGCAATTGGCAGTAGTGGGAAACTGTCAGGGGAGTTGGGGTAGAATTGGCAGTTGAGGGAAACTGCTAGGGGAGGGAGGGGCACACCTCATCCACAAGGGTACCTGCATAGTCAGTGTTTGTATACCAAACCCAGAAGTGTACCCCACATCTTTATAATAATAAAAAAGAGAAGGCATAAGTTAATAAAAGACATATGCAGTATTACCAAGCAGCTCGGTCATTATCATTAACTGCACAATAATGAGAAGAACAAAATAGAAAAATGTTGACAATATTTCTGCATTGACTGGAAATCAGGATATTGTTTTCATCACCTTGTGAGAAGAATTGACAGCTCACCTGCCCAAAGAGAAACTCTATTGGCTACCTTTCATTAGTGCTGTACCTGAACAGAGCCTTGCTCATACTTCAGACACAACCACTCACTAATTGTCCCATGTGTATTCACTTCCCATGTGAAAGCGCTTTCTGGAATCATAATAATTTATATATAACTAATGCTATTAGCAGGATGGCATATGCCTGTAGTGTAATTCCAGCTAATTGAGGGCTGAGGAAAGAGGGTCACTTGAACCCAGGAATTCAAGGCTATATATAGTGCACCATGATAGCACCTGTGATAGCCACTGTACTGTAGCCTGGGCAACATAGTGATACCATGTTGAAAGAGAGAAAAAAAGAGAGAGAGAGAGACTCAGAAAGAAAAAGGAAGGCAGGAAGGAAGGAAGGACAGAAGGGAGGGAGGAGAGATGGATAGATAGAGAGAGAAGAATGTTGTTTATATTTTTAGTTTGGCATGCATCCTTATAGCAACCAGCAAGACAGCCTTTTAGGTAGTACTGCCCTCCCTGCATACCACCCCACCTACACACACCTCATCATATTCCCGACCCACCCTGTGTGTGTGTACTCAGCTGGGTTCGTTGTTGGTTCATCACCTCCATTTCTATGATGTCCACCAAAAGGACTGAAACAGACTTAAGGTGATTGAAGTCACTTACTCTTAGAAGTCCCAGAGAGTGAAAACATAGTGTCACCTCATAATGCAAATTCTCTGGATTATGCAATTGAAAATGTCAACACGGTATTTTTTTTTAAATGACACATCGGTATAATTTCTAGACAAAATCCTATAAATAGCTTGCTATTAAAGACTTGGCCCTACATTTTCTACCTTATATTTTTAAATGGAGGTATACCAAGCTGCTTATACACCTGTTTTCTATCCTGTTTCTTTTTTTTTTTCATTCCCCAGACTTCTTCTTCCTGTTGCCTTTTTCAGCTTTTGAAAAGGCTGGTTAAGTCATTACAGAAAATTTAACTCAGCATTATCTCCTCCGCAAAGACTATTCTGTGCCTGCCAGGCAGGCCATGGGATTGCTTCTGACCTCCCTAGAGCTCTGAGCAAACCTCTCTTCCTTTATCATTGAGACGGAAACCACAGTGAGCTAGCTCTTCCAGGAAGACCATGGAATCTTCATATTTGTAAACACAGTACAGTGCACATCACAGAGGTAGTGACCCACAATACTTGTCAATCCAAAATAAAACCAAAAACAAGGGAAAGGTAGCCAACTTATCAACAATCTCTAGTCCGCCTTCATCTCTCCAGAGCCATCGGCCAGGTTCAACATCGCCAACACTGAAGCTGCTACACTTGAGATTGATGTGCTTGGGTCAGCAACTCCTGGTCACACAGATATACCCTTTTCTCCTCTTTCAGGAAAGAAACTTTAAACTCAATGCAAGAGAAAAGGAAGTCTCATAAAACTCTATTCAGTCATGCCCAGGGGTCATGTTTGTTGCAGAGAAAATGTATTATCTTGGAAAGATTGGGTGACATTGACCTCCAGGAATTATCATCCGACATAATAAACTGACACTTAAGTAGAATGTAATCCTCCTTGGGATTCATAATTCTCTTTCCTTATTCCAGAATTCCAGTCTATCCTTCAATACAAACCTTTCCAATTCCCTCTTACATATACCCTAAACTATCATCAGCTTTCTTTGAGGTTCATCCCACTTAATTTTTTAAAAAACCAAATAAATAGTAGATAGGACTAGTGACATTAAGAATTATCTTGTCATTAAAAATTTGTCATAAAATGTTTTGAACATTCCAACAACAACAACAATAATAATAATAATAGGGTGCCCAGCTAGCTGGGGTCCTGATCACATTTGTGCTTTAACTCCTTCTGGCCATTGACTCAATTTATTGGTAATATAATAGAAATTATGACATTGAAGACTCAGAGGTGGTGGGGTGGGAAGGGGTGGAGAGATGTGATAGCACCTATTGTGTACACTGTGAACAGGTGGGGATGGTGGGTACCCTTAAAACCCAGACTTCTTTGTCACTATAAAGTGCACCAATGTAAGCAAACACTATTTTACCACTAAAGCTATTGAGATTTTTTTAAAATTACAGTGCTGCCTTTATCCATATACAAGGGGGATCCCCAAACACCTCAGAATTTATTTATAAAACATTTTGTTTTATTCTTACATGTTTAACCTTCAGTCACCTTCAAAGTTCTTTCCAGTTGATGCAGTTTCATCTATTGAGAAGCTTTTACCACTGCTCAAAACAGTTTTTAAACTTTTCAATTTTTATGCTTTCAGTGCTTCTGTCTTTTTTGTTTTATCTCTTCCACATCAGCAGCATGTTTTCCTGTGAGGACTTTTATTCATCCAGGGAAATAAAAAAAAAAGTTGCTTGGGGCCAGATCGAGTAAACAGGGATAGTGGGTCATGGGAATCATGCTATTTTGGGTCAATAACTGCTGAACACTGAGTGTGGTGTGGGCAGGTATGCTGTCATGATGGATGAACCAGTCATCTGTTTGTCACATCTTGGGACATTTCTTCCACAGATCTTCCACAAATCGCAACCTTCTCAAAACTTTCAGATAAAAGCTTTGGTTGACTGATTCAGAGGAAAAAATTCTAAGTGTACTACAAGGAACCTGCCCTCCAAAAAAGATAATTATGTATTTTGAGGGATCCCCTTCGTATCTATGGTGATTCCTTTAGTTTTCTTACTGGCCAATAAGAGTTCTTGTGGCAGCCTCCATTATACCGCATTTGGCATCAATCTTAAAATAGGCAGAAAGATTGACTGCTGTCCTTAATTTAAGATTATCACATGCATAAAGGCATGATTGATATTCATTGAGATATGAAGATTAAGAAATTCTCAAATAAAAAACTTTCAGTAGTTATACTACTTAGCTTAATTTTTGAGGGGGCATGAAACATATTGTCATCCGATTTTGGAGACAAAAAATGCATTCTAACTAAGCATTGCATAGTCCAAGAACACTCCAAAGAAGGGTTATGATAAGGAGTTTTCTACTAACTGAAAGCAGAGATATTGATTCTACTGAAAAATGCAAAATAAATGATAGATTCTTGCCTTTTCTATGCATTGATTCTTTCTACTTATTCTTTCCCTAAGTGCATAGGCTGTGAGACAAATACTAGGGCAATGAAGAATATGGGCCTTTTCTGCAGCTTCGCAGGATCTCTGATTCTCCTTGAGCCATTTTTAAAAGCATTTAAGCTTCATAGAAAAGTTGAAATGATGTGCAGCTATGAGAAAAGCACTTAATTCTTTTTCATGCCAATCATCTATTTTTCCAGAAGTGCTACAGTTCCTTTTCTACATTTTTGGATAACCTGAAGCAAAAATTTCTTGCCTTTTATTTCTTTTTGAGAACTGGTACTCAGAATGTATTCAGTCTCATTATACTACTGAACTGACAGGCAGGGTCCACTGTCCTTACCCAGGCACCCAGTGAACCACGGGCTACAAGAAGGCTTTCTCCAAATTGTGCATGACTATACGCATAGTAACCACACTTCCCTCTGTGCTCATACTTATTTTAACTATATACGTCTGCCCCATATCATATGGGAAACTTCCTGCTTTGTGCAACTAAGCTGCATTGTTTTAACAAAGGAGAAAAAGCAGGCCATGCAGATCAAAATTCCTTAAATAAAACTATGATGACTCTAAGGAAAAGATAGGTGGGTGTATGTAACTTTGTCTTGAAGTAACAGAAAAATAAACTTATACACAATAATAGCTTTCAAATATGTCTACTGAATTTCCATCAAGTACATAGTTTGAAATGAAGTCAGTTATGATAATTCAAGCCAGAACACTTGTATGAAAATGTACCGATTGTGAAATCTCTGGACAACTGAAGCAGACAAATAATTATGGCTAAAAGCAAAGTGCTGACCCTAGAGAAATTATGCAAATTAACTCAGGATCTTTAAACATGATCACCTGTAAGGATTAGTGAATTGCCAATTCTGTAACAACTCATGAGATCTATAATTGTCGCCAGCCATCCCAACTATTCTTCTCTGCTTCTGTACAGGAGAGGGTTTACAAACAATATTTCTCTAAATTCCATGAAGCTCGATTTACTAATTAGATGCATTCTTTCAAGATTTGGAAGATGGAATCTGGGTAAGTGAAGTTTTTTATGTTTTTGATAGTTGTTGTTGGCAAGGATGATTTTGGCGATCCTGAGGTCTTCTGAGCTGTGTCCTCACTCCCCTCTTATGTGTGAAAAAGTGATGATCACTTTTCCTGATCCTTGCTTCACAGTGATGACAGAGCGCTCTTGAAGTCACTACTTCGAGTGGTCGCTCCTCCGCGCCCACCTTTCGGTTGTAGCAGTCAATGTGTCTTCGGTCAGCCAGCGTTTTGGTGCTGTTCTGGGAGTCATTCATTCTTGAAGGTTCGACCTAAAGAACACATCTGTAGCCCGTTCTGTCTGCACCTAATTCTCTATACTGGAATCATTTTGTTCAACTGGCATAGTTTCTGTTTCCTGCAAATAAACCATGACTGATATATGAAAGTAATAGGATACCAAATACAGAACATGCACGATTTTAAAAGAAACACACAGTCATATACCACACAAATTTTCAACGGAACAAGAATCAAAAGCAAAGAAATAATAAAATAGAAAACATAAGGCATTTTACAGTTAATATCAAATATTTGTATTATTAAAAGTAAAGGAGATAGAAATCTCTTTAAAGAAAAATACATGTATTGAGTCAAAAAACATTGTACCAATATCTATAAAACATATTGACTCAAGGTTAAAAAAAAAAGGTATTTTAAAAAAACACAAGAATGAATACAAAATGAAGTCTAATCAAATAGAGTTAATTTTAAGGAAGAAATTCATTAAAAAGTCATCATTTACTGATAAAGCATATAGACATAGTGGATAAAAGAAGTATACATCTTTATGAACCAAAACTGTAGGCCATAGGTTTCTTGTAGACACCATTTATTTATCCAATTGAAAAAGTTTCATTCAATTTGAATTTTATTTAATTTTTTTGGTTTGCTGAAAACTTTTATGATAATTGGATGTTGAGTTTTGTCAAGTATATTTTCTGCAAATATTGAGATGATCCTATGTAGTGTTCCCTTAATTGAATTACTGTGATGAGTTATGTTGATTTATTTTAGAATGTTGAATCAACTTTGATTTCCTGAGATGAATTACATTTGGTCATGATGAATTATTCGTTTTAGATATGCAAAATTTAACATGCTCATTTTTACTGAGATAGTTATACTAGGTAGAAAGCATGCTTCCTTGCTCAAATTTCTGTAAGAGTTTACATAAGACTGGTATTTTTCTTAGCTATTTGATAGAATTCAGTATTGAAAAAAATTTGCTCCTGAATTTTTTGGGAGAAAAATTTAATATTTACTGTAGATATGAAAATGTTCATATATTTTCTTATGTTGTGTTTACAAATTTTTTAAGGACTTTTTTCCAAGTATTCTATACTCAGTATCTATAATATGTATTAAATTTTCTAGGTTTTAACACTAACATGAACATGTTTGCTTATAATAGTTCCTTATTGCTTTTTTAATAGTTATAGTAATATCACTTATTTAATTCTTGATATTTGTGATTTGTGTTTTATTTCTTTTTCTGATGATTGGACTTACTGAGGATTAATTTTATTTATCCTTTTTGGTTGCTTGTTTGTTTGCAATTTCATTGGTTTTTGTTCCATCTATATTATGGCTCTTTTCAACCTCTTCAGCATTTAATTTGTTCTTTTTTTGTAGTTTTTTAAAGCAAAAACTAAGAATCTTTGATTTTAAACTTTTTTTCTTTGCTAATACAGACATTTAAGTTATATCTTTTCCACTACAAAATGCTTCATAACCATCCTCCAAGTTTTGAAGTTATTTATTTTCATTATCATTTCTAGTTTCCTGAGTAATTTCTTGTTTGCTTCACAGGTTAAGAAGAAATTTCTGGTTTAATATTCAAATATTTGAATGTTTGCTATATATGCTGTTGCTTTTCTTTTTTAACTTAATTTTTGATCAAAAAGTATATTTTGTCAAATTTCAGTAACTGGCATTTTCGAGATTCCACTTATTTTTTCTCATGATGCATCTTCCATGAACACTTGGGGGAAAAAAAATGTGCCTTCTGCCACTGTTGGCTGTAGTTTTCCACAAAAGTGGATTACATCAACTTAGTGGGAAAAAAATAATTAGTTGTTGCTAATGCTGTCCAGATCTTATATTTCCCTGTGAATTTTTTTTGTCTAATTGTTCTACATATTAACAAAAAGATATCCAACTAATTGTAGACTCACCTACCACTCTATTTAAATGATCAGTTTTGCTTTGTATATTCTGAGAATCTGTTACTAGATGCATACAAAGTTAGTGTTGTGATGTTTTTCTGTTGAAGTGATATTTTAGTCATTATTAAATGAATTACTTGAAGTATGGTGATAGGTCTTGTCTTGGAGTCAGCATTATTTGACAGACACAATAGTTTGCTTCCACTCAATATATGCACAATTTGTTCTTTTCCAGCCTTTTACTGCCAACCTATTTGTGTCTCATATGTACTGCACATCTCTTATAGATAGCCCATAGTTAAACATTACTTTCTTTTTTGAGTTGGAATCTTAGGCTTGTCACCCAGGCTGGAGAAACGTTGCTTTTTTATCCAGTCAGATGCTATCTATCTTTTAATTGGAAGGTTTAATTCATTTATAGTTCAAGCAATAATTAATATGGTTTAAGTTAATCATCTCGGTATTAGTTTACACATCTGGTTTTTGTTTATAGTTTTTCTCTTGCCTCTTTATGTTTCTGTTCCTCTTTTCTAGCCTCAGTTATAGCTAATTAGTTTTATCTCCCATTTTATTTCTTTTTTAAATTTTTAGCTATATCCCTTTTTATTTGTCTTTAAAGGCTTCTCTATGGATTAAAATATATACTCATGGCCGGGGGTGGTGGCTCAATCTGTAGTCCCAACACTTCGGGAGGCTGAGGCGAGTGGATTGCCTGAACCCATGGGTTCGAGACCAGCCTGGGCAACTTGGCAAGACCTCATCTCTACAATAAATAAAAAATTAGCCAGGCCTGGTAGCACACACCAGTAATTCTGGCTTTTTGGAAGGCTGAGGTGGAAGGATTGCTGGAGCCCAGCAGGGGTGACCATGAGTGTGCCACTGCCCTCCAGCTTGGGCGACAGAGTGAGACTCAGACTCAAAAAAAGTACATTCATATCACTATCTACTTATAATTAATATTGTGTACATTGAACTTCACAAATTATAATTACATTCACCCATCTTATGCGGTAATCTTATTATACATCGTACTTCTGCATACATTTAAAAATTATAAACCCCACCTTAACATAAGAATAAGTCTATTGTAATCTCCATCTGTCTTTTTAAATAATTGACTTGATTTGTACTCAAAGACTGATGACATCTAAGGAAACTTGCTTTATGTTCTAATATTCCCATATAGAAAGTAATCTTTATTTTTTTTTTATTTTTATTTTTTTATTTTTTTTATTTTTTTTTTGAGTTGGAGTCTCACTCTGTCGCCCAGACTGGAGTGCAGTGGCCGCTCCCGGCCACCGCAGCCTCGACCTGCTGGGCTCCGGCGATCCTTCCGCCTCTGCCTTCCGAGTGGCTGGAACTACAGGCACGCGCTACCACGCCCGGCTAATTTTTGATTTATTGTAGAGATGAGGTCTCGCTTGCCCAGGCGGGTCTCGAACCCGCGGGCTCAGGCAATCCACTCACCTCAGCCTCCCAAAGGCGCGGGATTACAGGCTGAGCCAC
>CAUYQG010249471.1:0-34137 GCA_963574415.1 Tarsius wallacei
GAGTCTCACTCTGTTGCCCAGACTGGAGTGCAGTGGCTGCTCCCGGCCACCGCAGCCTCGACCTGCTGGGCTCCGGCGATCCTTCCGCCTCAGCCTTCCAAGTAGCTGGAACTACAGGCGTGTGCTACCACGTCTGGCTAATTTTTTGATTTATTGTAGAGATGAGGTCTCGCCAAGTTGTCCAGGCGGGTCTCTTGGGCTCAGGCAATCCACTCACCTCAGCCTCCCCAAGCGAGGGATTACAGGCTGAGCCACCGAGCCCGGCTAGCTTTCTGTGTCTTTAAGTTAAAACTATATACACAGTATTACTTAATGTTTGTGGAGGAAACAATGGAGATATATATATATATATATGCATTGAAAAATGGCTAGATGGAAAAATAAAATGTTAATAGTGGTGTCTTTGAATTATAGAATTAGAGTTGGTTTCTATTTTAGTTTTGCTTATCTATATTTTCTATACCAAACTTGCCTTAGTTTTGTCCTAAGGGGGAAAAAAGTTATCACAGAGATAAACACTGAAATATAAACTCGGAATCCAAGTTGGCCCCTTCCTGAGGACCCAGCTCAGAGCACAGCCAACTCACAACCCACATGAGGCAGGTAGGAGCTGTGCCATTCTGTGAATGCCACATGGTCCCCAAATCACATGTGTGGCTTTGGAATGCACCATGGGGATTATGGGGCTGTCTTACTTTCTGGGAGTACATGCCCAACAAAATGGTGAAGTTTCACTGTTAAGAACTTTCTGGTCATTTACATTCTTAGAATGGCCTGGAGAAATCTGCCACATCCCACTCCTAGTTCTGTTTGCCTAATCCCTGGAGCCCATGGGAATCCCATAAGGGGAGACCTTCCTAATGATCACAAGCGGTCAGCAATAAAATGCTCTGCTTAGCAAAACAGCAGCAGCTCCAGCCTTGTCCCTGGAGACTGAACCACTGCACTCAACTCCACCCTCCTGTGGTGACCAGCTCAGCCGTGCAACATAGAGGGCAGCCTCTTTTGAATTTAGGAGTGTTGGGACAATTTCAGACCAGTGGCAGGCCTTCCCACCGCGCCCCCACCACCTTCCTCTATGCCCTGCAGTTACTCCACGGTGTGTCCAGGCACCGGCCACCCCTAAGTGCACACAGCAGAGCTCCTGTTCCAATCTCAGGCATCGTGGGCAGAATGGCCCATCTGCACCTTCCTCTGGACCCACCTCCCATGTGACCTCCTCTTCCTGGTGGATTTTCCCATTTCCTTCCCAGGTCCAGACAGGCTCTCCACATCTTCCCTGGGATCCCAGGACCCTCCTGGTCCTGGAGGCCAAAGTGCACCCCAGCCAAGATCTTCAGGACTCAGTTAACTGGATCCACTCCATCAGCAGTTGCTCGCTGGGGTCAAAACCTTGCAGGCACCCTGGCTTTTCTTCTCTGGCATCTGGTATTAGGAAGTTCTACAGCCCTCACCCTTACAGCACTCCTGAATCTGACCTCTTCTCGTCATCTGTGCTAGCGCCCTGGTTCCAGAGGTTCCCCCCGCTGGTCCCCTCCACTCTATTCTCCACTATGCAGAATCTCTAGAGTGAGCCTCTTAAAACCCAGTCAGACCGCATCTCCTGCCCAGAACCCTCAGCTGGCCTCCAACCCCACTCAGCTAATGCGGAAAGCATTTTTGACACCCACAAAGGTCTATCATACTCTCCTCCTCCTCACCTGCTCTGCTCAGTCATGCAGATAGATCTCCACACTGATCCTCCAGCCACCCAGCCATGCTCCAGCCTCAGGTCACCTGGCACTGTGGCTACTGCCACACCACATCCTCAGCAAGACCTTCTCTGAGCACCTACCTAAAACAGTACCGCATCCCAAACTCAGGCCTCCTTCGCCTCTTTTTCCTGCTTTCCTTTCCTCCATAGTCCCTACCCTTGACATACTATATTTGCTCAACTCCTCTAATGAAAGGGCAAGTTCAGGAGAACTTTCTTTTCTGAGTCAGGGGTCTCACTGCGTCACCCAGGCTGCAGCACAGTGGCACACTCATGACTCACCATAGCCTCGACTTCCTGGGATCAGGCAATCCTCCTACCTCAGCCTCCCAAATAGCTGGGACTACAGGCACATGCTACTACAACTGGTTTTTTTGATTTTTTGTAGGGATGAGGTCTCTCTATGTTTCCCAGGCTGGTCTTGAACTCCTGGGCTCATGCAATCCTCTCACCTTGGCCTCCTAAAATGCTGGAATTATCAGTGTGAGCCACTGTGCCCGGCCACAGTTTCTTATCTCTTTTGCTCACTGCCCTACTCCTAGCACCTAATAGAGCAGTCCCCAGCACTCAACAATGTATACTAAATGAATAAATGAATGAATGAGGAGAAAGAACCTGGCATGAACTCCCATGGCTCGGCTGAGAACTCTGTAAGTCAAGGCCCAGTGGTGGGCCAGGTGACCATCTCCCCAACCTGTGACTGCCTGGCAGGTTACTTTTCCCCTCCTGGACTTGGGAAGTCCCATTCTGACCATGACTATTAAATGCTGCTTGGAAAACACTGGGCCTGAGTCATTCCCCAGGGCTCCGACTAATTTTCTTCCCATCCCCTGGACCCACCTCCGAGATCCTTCCTTTACAGCATAATGGGAAATCCAGAGAGAGCCCCCCTTGGAGAAAACGGAAAGGAACTGAATGATTTAGAGGAAAATTCAGTTCTTCCTGCCTCAGCAGTTGAGAAAGCTCAACTGCTCAGGAAGTTAGTGGCTCTGAAAGTGAAACATTAATAGAAATATTACTGGAAAATACCAAACAGGAAGAGAGGGAAAATTCCATTGTGGAAGCAAGGTCCTCTGTCGATGCTCCTTAATGGTCTCAGCAACACATTTCAGAATCAAAACATGGAAAGAAACGGAAATCAATCAGGCTGTCACCCTTCCTGCAGGCTCCGGCTCTGGCCACGCCACCTCCACACCACCCCGGCACAAAGGGCACTGAACTCAGCACAAGGTCGACAGCCTGGTCGCCCTCTGCCAGTACTCGCTGTGAGGTAGGGCAGACTCCACTCCTCCCAGTTGAGCCTCCAGTCTCTCCATCTGCAAAATGGGGACTACAGCACCTTCCTCAGAGTGACTCTCAGAGCACAAGAATTACAGGTGTGAAAGTGCCCTTCCAGCTGTGGAACTCTTACACAAACGTTGGAATCAGTCACTCCTACAATGCCAACAGGCATTACAGGATTTTTTTATTTTTAATAAAGAGTAAATCTAGTCACAAATAAAGCACAAAAAGTTCAGGCATGAGATTGTGCAGCTTGGGGTGGTAGGCACAGAGGTTAAAAACACGGATGCTGACCAGGCATGGTGACTCATGCCTGTAATCCCAGCACTTTGGGAAGCTGAGATGGGAGGATTGCTTGAGCCCTGGAGCTCCAGACCAATCTGGGCAACATAGGGAGACCATGTCTCTACAAAAAAAATTTAAAAATTAGCTGGGAACAGAGGCGTGTACATGTAGCCTCAGCTACTCGGGAGGCTGAGGTGGAAGGATAACCTGAGCCCAGGAGGTTGAGGCTGCAGTGAGCTGTGATCATGCTGCTGTACACCAGCCTAGGTGACAGAATGAGACCCCGATTCAAAAAATGAATAAACAACAACAACAAAGAAAAACCCCACAGATGACAGATGCTGAATACAGCTTCATATCTCATCTCTGCCACTTACTGGCTGTGTGACTTTAGACAGCATACTCAACCTCTCTGTGCCTCGGTTTTCACATATGTAAAAATGAGAATAATAGTAGTACCTACCTCAAAGGACTGTAGGGAGGCGTAAAAGACTTAATATAAAACACATAGAACAGCATCTGGCTTAGAATATGTGCTAATACTAAAGTACTAGCTAATATTCTATTGCAGAAAGTTCCCTTAATTCAAGTGATTATGCTTTATTTAAATGCCTCCTCCTCCAAGCTTCCCTAGCTTCCCTCAGTTGAAACAAATTTCTTCCTCACTCTACATCTTTTTTGGCTCCATGGAATCAAGGCCCTAACCAAAACAGCTCCTGTGCCAGGATGGCTTTCAGTTCATCCACACCATTTTATTCACTGATAAATTCTGCCTTACAGATCTGTGTTGCAACCCTGGTTCCTGTGACCTCACCCAGAAGATGAGCTCCTTATGGGCAGGCGCCACCCAGACCCTGGCTCATCTCGTATCCATACAGCTCCCAACGGTGGTCTGCAAAGAGGAATTCCTCAGTCAATACACGCCAGACAAAAGTTATGAAGCCAGGGACCACCACTGCCCCATCTCTGTCCTGCAGAAAACGCAACACCCCCATCACCATCACCCAACCTCAGAAAGCCTGCGGGGTGCACTGCCAGCACCCAGCTTCTACTGCAGAGCCACAAGTCCCAGCTGACTTTCTAGGGCCCAGCCTGGCCTACCCCTATCCCACTGGCGGCTACCTCTTAGATCTCCCAGCACAAGTTACACTAATCAGGGGAGGGCTTGACCATAGGCACTTCAGCTTTGCTAAATGACCAGAGGAAGCCACACCTGTTTCATATTTGCCTTTAAAATTTTTATGGGTCAGAAATGCTTCAGGGCAGGAAGAGGTCCCGGTCAAGTCAGGGGGTTAAGTCCTGGGGTAAAATCCGTCATGTTCTGAGATTGTCAGATTAGAGGACAGTCACCAGATCTCCTTTAAGAAAACTGAAGTTCCTCGCTGATAAGGGCCAAGGTACCACCAGTTTTTTCCCTCAAGACAGAGCAGGTAAAACCTCGCCCATCCTTAAAGGGAAGGGTGCTTGGTGTTAGAATGAGAAGATGTGGCAGTTACAAGACTCACATCTTGTGCAGCTGTCCCTTGGGATGCCCCAACGCTGTGCTCAGAATTTCTCTATAAAATAACTCAAGTGCTGCATTAACATCTCATTTATGGAACTCCGAGGCAGACAGAGGAGAGAGACAGGAAAGTCTACTCTAGGGCCTCTTCTAGGGATATCAACACCTGGGCTGAAGAGGAGAAATCAGGGCAGAGAGATGAGAGAAGAGGAACATTAAGTGAAGGGGAGGAGGAAACACCTAACACACATGTCAATGTCAGAGCCTTACTACTGTGTCTCTGTCTAAACCTTGGAAAACTGCAACAAATGAGTATAGAAAGAACAGAGGCTTTGAACTCAAGACAGCACAGGTGGTGTGATCATTGCTCCATTACTTGGTAACTATGTGACATTGGGCAAGTCAGTAACCTCTCTACCCCTCAGTTTCTTTATCTGTAAGATGGAGGCAATACTACCTGTGGTAGATAGTACTGAAGGCCCTAATGAATGGCTTGCTTGTGTCCTGCCCTTTGACGTGGGACCCTGCAGCTCCTCCTCTCTCCCTGGATCCCGACTGGCCTTGTGACTTGCTTTGGCCAACAGAATGCAGCAGAAGTGACACTGTGCCAGTTTCCAACCTCAAGAAATCTCGTGGGCTTCTGCTCTTTCTTGGAACCCTGCCTTCACCATAGGAGCATGTGCCGGAGGATGTGAGGCCACAAGAAACAGAGCTGAATTGTGGCAGCCCAAGGCCACCCTAAACCAGCCCCTCAAATACGCAAGAAAGCCCGGCCAGGTTCAGTGGGGCTGCATAACCCCCTCCCCCACCCCATGGACTGCTGGGGCATGAGTGAGCCCAGCTGATACCAGAAACATGACTCAAATGTGCAGGCCCGTGGCTATAATAAAAACTTATTGTTTAAAGCAGGAGTTGGAAACTACAGCCCACAGGCCAGTGGTCTGTTTTTGTAAATAAAGTTTTATTGGGATACAGCTATCCCCATGAATGTATATATTGCTTATGGCTGCTTTCAAGCTGCAACGGCAGAGGTGAAGTGTGGTCTGGAGATCGCATGGCCCCTGCAAGCCTAAAAATATTTACTATCTGTTCCTTTAAGAAAGGTTTGCTGACCCCTGGTTTAAATTCATGGGGCTTGGGGTGATTTGTTAAGCAGCAACAGCTGATATGGTACCTAAAGCTCTCCTAGTGTGATTGGGAGGATTAAGTCATCAATTAAGTGGTTAGTGTGAATGTGAAGCCTGGAGTATATATAAGCCTTCTGGGAAATCAATGGGAAAAACTGAATCTGATATGCAGCAGTTTTCTCACACTACTTCCAACGATGGGACTTCAAAGTGAAAACTGTCCCAAGCCAAACCACACCTACCAAGTTTGGACCTTTCCATCAATGATACTTTAAGAACTGGAGAATGTGGCTGTTACTCAAATGGGAATGACTTACAACTTGTGCCCGACCTGGCTTCAGTTGAGCCCTACAGAAACAATTTCCCGTGAAAGGGTGCAGGAGACAATCTGCAGCGCCCCCCTCCCCCCCATCGCCGCCCCCCAGGCAAGGCATATGAGACTTTCTTCCCTTTGCAGGCTCCAGCCTCCCCCTGCAATCTCCCTCACACCTGTCCCGCTGAGCCTCCAACATCCTCTCCAGCCTCCAGGCTTATCACAAACAGCCTTATCCCCTCTGCATGGAGAGCCCTCTTCCCCACTCCCCTGCCTGGGTAATTCCCACTCATCCTTCCTAGTCAGCTCAAATGCCACCCTCTCCTGAAAACCCTCTTTGACAACTTCCTAGCCGAGGGCAGGCCCTCCTAGCACTCTGCACACACTTTTAGCATCACTCAGGTTGCAATACTGTCTCTTTGGTCATCTGTCTCCCGGACTACACCCACAGAAGCTGGTAGCCAACTGCAAACTGAGAAGCTTTCTTCTTGGAAAATTAGCCACCATGTATTTCTCTCTGAATTCTCCCTGCCCAGCAGGCAGCTCAGAAACTGCTGGATGTTAAAAAAAAAAAAAAAGTTAGACATGATATTATTTACTCCGTAACTATGGAAAACGTGTTATTTAACTCAACTCTGTGGATGCTGACAAAATAGAAAGTGTTGGTACACATTAGCATGTATTTCAAAGCAGGGAAAGCTGAAGTCATGATGCATCTTGACTTTCTCAGTTGTGGTGGAAGCAACATTTACTTAATTATGATAGAAGAAACAAGGTTTCAGCAGAAAGCATAACTGGATGAGACCTGTTTGGCTGCACAAAAGGAGATCAACCAAAGTCACTGGCCTCTTTTGTCATCATTATTTTTTTATAAAGCACAACTTGAAGGAATAATATTTCTGCTTACAGCAGTTTCATTTTCTCTTCCTGGGAGCACAGGCCCTCATCATCTCTCACCTGAATTGTACTGCGGCTGTCCTCTAACTCCTACCTCACTGCCCCCCAGATTTTGACAGCTGTTTATAGCCTGGATGTTCCTCCACCATGAGCTCAACAGTCTTCCAGGACTCCCCTGTGGGGTCCAAACTCAAGCTCCCACCTCTCTCATGTTGTCCTCTCTCGTTACCCAAACAAGGCCCACTGCATGAGAGTGCTGGTTTCCAAGAACACACCCCACGCTGGGCTTTTAATGGATATGTGTGCACACACATGCAGACTCTTACATACACATGTGTGTGCATACACTGAGTCCAATACATAAGTACTCCTTGCAAACTACAGTGCCCCCCCCCCCCACACACTGAATTTTCACTTCTGGGTCTAGATCCAGCTCAAAGCCACCTCCTAGATGAAGACCTTCCCAAATTCTCCAAGACAAAAACACCGACACACTAATGGTGAAATACCTGTCAATTTCCTCTAGGGATTCAGGCCAGAGATCACTGACAAGTTTTCTGCATCCTTCATTCCCTCCCCTCCTCACTCACACTTGTACCAAGACATCTCTGTGCCAAGACATCTCTGAGCACAAAGTAAGTACTGGTAAAAGTTGGCTAAGTTATGCCAGGAGAGAAAATAGCAGAGGAAGCCCAGTCTCTCTGTCAAATGATTCTAAAAGAGAAAATGCCCAGGCTGGGCGCAGTGACTCACGTCCAGCAATTTGGGAGGCAGAGGCGAGAGGATTGCCTGAGCCCAGGAGTCCAAGATCAGCCTGGGCAACTCAGTGAGACCTTGACTCTACAATAAATAAAAAAATTAGCTGGACATGGTGGTGCACACCTGTAGTTCCAGTTACTTGGAAAGCCAAGATGGTGCAATTGCCTGAGCCCCAACAGGTCGAGCCTGTGGTGGCCGTAGATCATGCCACTGAACTCCAGCCTGAGATTCCAACTCAATCAATAAGAAAATGCCCAAGACCAGGTGCTGGGAATGGGGGGCAGGATGTGGCCAAGTGTGTGTGCCTCAGGACTCACCTGGATGAACAGGTGGCTATCTAAGTGTGTGACAGAGAGAGGCACAGATACTGAGGGAGGCGGAAAGGGGGCCCCTGAAGATAAAATGAAGGGAGATGGCACTAGATGCATTCAAAGGAGGATCGGCTAACAGCTCTTGCTGCACACCATGCTAACTCTCAACTAGGGCCAGATGTTAAAAACAAACACAGGCGCTGGGCACAGTGGTGCATACCTGTAATCCCAGCTACTCAGGAGGCTGAGGCAGGAGGATTGCTTGGGCGTATGAGACCAGCCTGGGTAACAAAGTAAGGGCCCATCTCAAAAAGAAAAAAAACACAGGGGGCATCCAACAGACCTAAGAGTCTCATCCAATTCCCTAACAACAGATAAACACTAAATACAGTGCTAGAAGTGGGGTTTTCCTGGATCCATGAGTGAAGGGCAGAAGGAAGGCTGGATCTACAGCATGCCTTTGACTTCCAAGAGCCGTCTGGCTGGAAATAATGTGAAAACCAGATTGCCTCCTGACTGCCTGACAGAGTGGGGGTGGAACTGGGGAGGGGTGCTGGCCCAGGATCAGGAGGTGGCCACACACAGACGGCAGAGATGAGGGCATCCAAAGTCTCTGAATCCCAAAGCTGCTGGGGACCAGAAAACCAGAGGGAGTGCTGGAAAGCCACTGTTGCATTAGTAGTTCACAAAGTGTGGTCCCAGGATCCTTGGCCAAACATTACCTGGGATATGTTAGAATGCAAATGTTCAGGCCCCCCCGCAAGGCCTGCTGAATTAGACACTGCAGGACAGGTCCCAGCAATCTGTCCTAACCAGCTCTCTAGATGCACTGAAATTTGTAGATCATTGCACTTAAACGACCTGCTGACCCTCTCTGGCTGCCTCCCTTCCTCCTCTGTAGAAAGAACATCTGGACAACTTCTCAAAGGATCAAAAGCCTCAAAGCCACAACCTAGGTGAAAAACAGCCCAGAGAGACCTTTTCTAAAAAACCATACCTGATTACAACACGCTGGCAGCAAAATCCCTTCTTCCTCCCCTTCCTCTCCCCTGTGCTGCCACCCCCCGCCCCGGTCCTGCCTAACTCTAACCCCTCAATTCCAGCACAGGGGATTTCACCTGCACCAGGCTTTCTTCTCCAGCCAAACCTCCCCCATGATAAGGACCCTGCCTCCTCACTCCTGTAACACAAGGCCTCATCACAGCTCTAAGGCCTCTATCATAGCATTCGCTGTTAGAGAGACCCTATTCCAGCACCTAGCAGGGAAGGGCACAGAAAAGACCCCCAAGAAATATCTGGTGATGGAATGAAGGCAAATTTTAAGCAGCCTGAAGTTCCGGCTATAAAACAAATCATTTCTCAGCGTTTGAAAGTCTTAATTGTAACTGGGAAAAAATGTTTACTGAAGTTTTGAACTACTTGCAGTGGGAGAGAAAGGAGATCTGCCCACTGAGGGTATGGCTGTGGGGTATTAAGGAGGGGTGCAGCACTGTTGGCCATGAAACTCTCTCATGCCTTCAACACCTAAGAGGACCAGGTTTTTCTAGTCTTGCACCAAGCCATGCTTGGGTCATAAGACTGCAGAGAATCTCTTTGGTTCCCTTACTGATCAGCCACAAGTCCAGGATCCCAGTGGCTCCCAGGGAAATCTGCTCCCTCCTGTAAGGCAGCTCCTTGGTGTCCACCTGGCTCCCAGCTTCTTGCCATCTAGGTATGGCATCCTGGGTGCTTAGGAAGACCAGAGACCAAGCTTCCTAGGTGTGTCCCAGGCCTCCTAGGAGAGGTGGGATCCTCCAAAGAATGCCCTTGCTGCTCTCAGCAGACCAAGCAGGGGAGGGGACACACCAGGGACCTCCTGGAGAGGAGGTCAGGCAGAAAAACTAAAGGAAGGACGTTCCCTTCCTCCTCCCTTCTGGAAAACAAAAAAGATCCCTTTCCAAGCACCAGCTGGCAGGTAGGAGCCTGTCTCCCTCCTGTCTGGACATCTAGTCCTAAAAGGAATGCAGTCTCTTTATCAGTCTCCCCTAACCCAGGCCTGGGCAAAGGTTTACCTTTGGGAGAAGGTGGGAAGAACAACAGCCACGGTCGCAGAGCACTGAGAAGGAACAAGCTCTCCCAAAGGGCCTCAGATTTAATCAAAACACACTGCCTTCCACAGAAGTAGACAGAACAAGTATTATTTTATGGGGGAAGGGAGGGCGTCACAGGAGTGTAAAGGGGGAGGAGGAGATCGAGTCTGGCTGTAATTAACTTGCCTGCTTCAAGGGGGGGGCTAAGAAGACCTTATATGTTAGGAAGGGGGTTGTCACAAAGTCCCCCATGTCCCTGGGACAGTATGGGGTAGAAGTGGGGTCAGGAAGGAAGCAGGTGAGGAGGGCTGGGTCTCCTCCTTCCAACCGGGCCTGATAGGCAGGTCCCTCCCGCGCGCGGCAGGAGGAGCTGACGGACTCGGCGTGGATCGCTCTTGGAGGCAGCGCGTTTCAACCGGAAAAGCACGCGTGGGGGTTCCCGGAGCAGCTCCAGTACAAAAGGCAGCCCGGATTTGGAAACCTGGCGCGGGGAGTGGAGTTGGGCAGGACCGGGCAGAGCAGCCGCGAGAGATTTCCATACACACGTTAGGGACAGCCGGCCCAAGAATGCTGTGTTACATGGGGCAAGTCCCTTCCCATCTCTGGACCTCAGTTACCCATCTAGAGTGTGAGGAGGGCTGGGGGTCGGGTAGGGGGAGACAAGAGTAAAAGCTCTTCCAAGTCCTTGACATTTCTGACTCTGACTTTACTCCTCCGGAGCCGGAAGGACTGGCTGGGTCTCTCTTCCTTGGGCAAGGCTGGGCGGGGCGCTCTCGCTCCGGCTGTGGGCTCAGCTAGGGGAGCTCTGGGAGCGGCGGCGAAGGAGACGGTGTCAGGAGGCCGACTGCCCAGGGGAAAGCGCGTGGGAGGGGACAGAATCCGGCAGCGCGCGAGCTCTGACCACAAGCCCCTAGACCGAAGTTGCGATGTAAGGACTCGAAACCAGAGCGGTGCCCCGGTCTTCCCGTGCGCACAGCGGCTCTGGAACCTCGGGGTGAAGCCAAGGAGCCCCTTACCTTGTCCTTCTTGCCGGTCCCGCCCTCCTCCGCGGCCGAGGCGGCGCACTTGTTGAGCAGTTTCTTGCCTCCGCAGGCCGTCGGGCTCCAGGTCCGGCCGCCCGAGCAGGCGCCCCCAGGGGCGTCCCCGACCCCGCCGCCGGCGGCGCTCTCCACTTTGATGAGGCGGTGCTTGGGGGAGATGTAGCGCACCTCGGCTGGAGTGGCGGGCCGCCGCTCGCTGCTGCTGCGGTAGAGATGCGGGGAGCCGGACGACGAGGACGAGGACGCGGCGGCGCCCGCGCCCGAGGAGGCACAGCAGCAGCCGGCGGCGCCCGACGCGGACGAGGCCGAGAAGGCGCGCTGACCCCCGCCCGGCTCCCCGCCGCCGCCGCCGCAGTAGTCCAGGCGGCACATGGCGCGCAGTTTGCGCAGCGACGAGCCGGGGCCGTTGTAGGGGTCCTCGAAGTCGCGCTCCTTCTGAGCGCGGTAGGCGCGGATGAGGTCGCTCGTGCTGCCGCTGTCGTCGGGCAGCGAGCCCGAGGAGGCCGAGAAGCAGGAGGCGGCGGCCGGACCGCAGGACGCCGAGGCGGCCGAGGCGGCCTGTGGCACGGCCTGGGGGGGCTGCGAGGGCCGCTCGCCCCGGCGCCGCTGCTCGCGGTAGTCGGGCCGCGGCGGCTGCGGGGGGCTCTTGGTCTTGCTGTTGCCCAAGCTGAAGTACTTGTTCAGCCACTTGGCCATGGCGAGAGGCCGCCTAGGGCCGCGGCGCGGGAGCCCGGTCCGCCGCCGCGGCCATTCGGGGGACAGCGCTGCCGCCCAGGTCCCACGGCGCCCCGGCCCCGGCGGGGGGCGTCCGGGGCGCCCGCTCCCGACGCCAAGTTCAAGTTCTCGCCGCCGCCGCCGCCTCCTGCCGGCCGCTCTCCGGCTCCGGCAGCTGCAGCACCGCCTTCTGGCTCCGCCGCGCGCCGCCCGAGCTTTGGATCTCGCGCCCCTCGTGGGCGCGTCTCATGGGGTCCCTGCCCGCGGCCCAGTGGGGAGCGGAAGGTCCAAGCGCCCCTCGCCGCGGACGTTCCGGCCGTGCGCCCAGCCGTGGAGCGCGCTTCTGCCCCGTCGGAGCCGCAGCCTCTGCCTTGGCCGGGATCCGCCGCTGCTGCGGGAACTTATCGGCGTCCTCCGCTCCCCTTCTTCCTTCTCAAGAGCGCTGGGGTGAGCCCGGCCCCGCAGCCTGCGAGAATGCGGGCAGGAGAGACACCGAGCGGCGGAGGGAGGCAGCCGGCGCCCGTGCCCGTCCCGGCGGCGCCTGCCGCTGCCGCCGCCTCCCGAGCCGCCGCGTGTGTGACACTCGGGCCGCCAGAGCCCGCCCCGCGCAGCGGCCCCACCTCCACGCCCCCGCCCCCGCCCCGAGCCCAAGCGCGCGCCCCGCCCCCGCGGGCCTAGCCCCGCCCACCCCGCCAGCCCCGCCGCCGGGCCGCGGCCCAAGCCCCGCCCCCCTGGCGCAGGTCGTCGGCCGGCGCACCGCTCCGCTTCTGCACGCGCCACCTCCCGCGGCCGCCTCGGCGCCAGTCCCAGGGTCGTGCCCCGGGGCGCCGAGGTCCCGCCGCGCGGCGGGCTCCGCCTCCCTTGCAGCCCTCTGCCGCCTCGGGCACGAGGTTGTCTGGCTGAGCTTGCTGCGCAGGGAGGCCAAACCCGTCCGCGGTCCCTCGGGACCCTCGAGCTGAGCTGCC
The DNA here is from genome assembly GCA_963574415.1 of Tarsius wallacei. Lineage (NCBI taxonomy): Eukaryota > Metazoa > Chordata > Mammalia > Primates > Tarsiidae > Tarsius > Tarsius wallacei. The sequence goes on from CAUYQG010249471.1 coordinate 13,016, forward strand.
CAGGGATTCCCCACTGTCGGGGGTGGGGGTGGGTTAACACGGAACCTTTCTAGTTTATTGCGTGGCCCGTGCCGAGGAAATGCGGTGCCGAGTGCCCTTAGGGACAGAGTGCCTATCCCCCTTCTTAAAGGGACAGAGACTCCGGTTCAACCCCTGTGCGCCGGGTCTTCGGAAGAATCTTTATGCTAATGAGTGTATTAACGATCCAGATGACGGATGCGGCGGGGATAGGCGGTTGGGAGCCAGGCCGAGCACCAATCCCAGAGCAAGTCTGAGGGAGGTCGGAATGTTTGATTACCTTTTAACCTCTGAGGAAGTCGAGGCTTTAACCCTGTTCACTGCCAACCTGGTGGAGCAAGTTGTGGGAACGTTGAGTGCCTAAGGTTGTAGGAACTGGCAAGGCTCCATTTAATCCAGGACTTCATTTTACAAATGGAGAAACTGAGCCCCAGAGGAAGGTCACACAGATGGGCTTGAATGCCAGTTCCCAAGTCTGGTGGCACCATAGTGATGTCATTTCCACTAATCTTTCCTTTGCAGCTTCAAATCACCCTTTGATTATTAGCCAAAAACGAGGAAATTGGGATAGAAGGAGCGGCACAGTTTGCTTAACGCAGCTTTTCCTGGGATCTACACCCAGGGTAGGTGTATGCACCCTGTTGAGGTGGAAATGCTTCCTGGAAATGAGGCAGCCGCCACTAGGGCCTGGAGCTGCTTTGAATCCAGATGGGCAAGTCCCAAAATATGGCTCAACCCTGAGATGTGGGTATCTGAGATTTGAGAAATTCTCTTAGTGATGTTGATTTACTAAAACAATAGCCCAAACCAATAATCTCCATTTGCTGCCTGTGTATTATAGATAGGCTTTGGGGGAGTCTATTTTGCCCGTATCCTGTAGGAATAGTGGGAACTGTTAGGGCAGGCAGCAAGGCCAGTCAGGTCATCATCCTGGCCATGCTGGAGGTGGAGGTCGAACACTCAGTCTGAGACTCTTGGACCAACTATGCAGCCTCCTCATTGCCTGAGATCTATTTATTTAGCATTTCACAGGAAATAATCTAAGGGGGGTGTGTGTGTGTATGTGTGTGTGTGTTTGATGTGTCAGGAGGATAGGAAGAGGAACTAGAAGTTGACCCAGCTAAGATGTTTATTTTGGATATCCCTAGACTTAGATATCTCAAATTACCCTTTAAATTGCTCCCCTGCTTCATAAGCACTTAATTATTTTGCATACAGGGAGGCCCCAATAGAAAACCTGAAAGGCAAGGACAGCTTCATCTTAAGCCCCACCTTTCATCCAACCACAAATCCTCTCCAGCTCCTTTCCTTCCCATTTCTGCTTCTAGGTTCAGGCAACAGGCCAGGCCACCTGAGATAAGAAAGTCCTCTCCAGAATCTAGAAGCTTGCTCCCTGCATGTGGCTTGCACATGGAAGTGTTATCTCTATCTATTTCAAAGTTTAGGAAGAGAAGTTATATTTCACAACTTATTTTTTCCATTTCACTTTCAGCAGGCCATGGGGTCAGATCTGCTTCCCCATGTGATGCCTCCCTGGGGTATAATTTGCAAGCAGAATTATTGTAATGCTATAGTATTATGCCAAGAACTTCCAGAGGACTTGTGTATCTGCTCAGTCCTTAAACACTATAGATAATTAACCCTCCTCAACATCCCTGCAATCTGGTGTTATTTCCAGTTTGCAGATGGGGTAGCTGGCCTAAGGTGATATTTACTTCAAGCAGGCAAAAACCACAGACGTATTTTTCTTTGGGAGCTTGTAGAGACATACCATCCAAGGATCAGAGTCAGAAATAATCATTCTGAAAGGAAGAAGAAAAAGCTTCCTAAGGAAGATGTAAGGGAAGAGTTGTGTCACATGGTTTGGGAAGACAGAGACTTGTAGGAAAAGGATCAGAGCACCACATGGGGTGATAGCTGGACCAACTTCTTTTCAGAAACCCAGCCACCCCACTTTACAGGGAGAAAACAGGGACCGGTGAAGGGAAGAGATGGGATCAAGAAGCACAGCTGGCATTGGTGCCTGGTCTCTTGACATCACAAACTCAACACTATACAATGATGTAAACTAGCCCACCATTCTTAGCATTTTTGGTTTCATGTCCTTCCTCCTGCACTACCCCAGTATTCTTCTTGGGAGGGTCTAGTATGGCCCTGTTTCTGTTTCTGTTCTGTCTGAACTTCTCACTTTAGACCAAGAGCTCCCCAAGGGTAGAAACATGGCAACTTCTTTCTCTGAACCTCCTTCCAGTGTATAGAGTGCCCGCCATTTGTACAGACCCAGAAAAATGGTGTCATCAACTCAACAGACTCACTTTTCTTTCAGGTAACATCATTCAGATAAGTCCATTGAATGTTAATGTCAGTCTCTTACCTGTGTGCCAGGCACCAGAGATGATTCAGACAGTAGTTCTGTTTCTCACCAATAATTGGGCAAGGCAAGGCAAGAGAAGTACAGGACACAGCAAGAGACAAAGAACTATAGGGTCATGGGGAAGGGGGTTTAATTATGAGGGGGGTGAATCATGGAGGGTTCTTAGGAGAGGAGATATCTGGACTGGGCCTTGAAGAATGAGGAGCGTTGGGATATGGGAATAGTAGGCAAGGGAATTCCAGGCAGAGGGAACAACATCAGGAAATACATGGAAGTAGGAATTTGTGGGAAATTACTTGGGACACAGTGAGTGGTCTAGTTGAGTAGAGGGGGAGTACCTGAGTCTGTGAGTAGATAAAATAGCAGGTAAGGGTAGAAAGGCTGTGGCCCATCAGGAAGATTTCTGAACATCAAAGAATGGAACTTTATCTTGCAGCCAATATGGAGCCATGGAAGGTCTTTGAGCAAAGAGAGTACCTAATTTTTTCCCGCATTTTATAAAGATCATTTGGAAAGTAGTGTGGAAGATATCTTTCATGGGGAAAGACAGAAAGTAGGCAGAGCAGTTAAAAGAATGTTAAAGGGCCAGAAAATGCCGAGAACTGTACCTAGTGCACAGAAGGTACTCAATGCCTATTTGTTGGATGAATAACTAACATTGAAGTAGTGGAAGTAAGGCAGGTTATTTAGTGCAGTTTAGGCATAGATAAGTTTCTTGTGGGCACATTTAAATTAAAATAGGATGAGCATTCAGACATCTTTCCTATTGGTACACAACCTTCACCCAACTGACCAGGCACACAAGACCTGAACACCTTGTGGACTGAAATATGGCTCTACCAGGACAATAAATCACAGACACAATAGGGAGTTGCCCAAAACACAGACATGATGTTCTAAGAAAAGTCCAAATCTAGTTAGCCAATAACTTTATTTAGAAGCTCATTGTGACCTTAGAAGGTTGAGAGATGATAATAAAAACTTGTGTCCAGACACCTGCAGCCCACCCCTCTTAGCTCATAAAAGGTAGAAAGGTGGTAATCAAAACTCATGACCAGATACCTGCAGCCTACCCCTCTTAGCTCATGGTTTACTTAATAATCATTGTAAAATTACATAAAGCTTCTTGTCAAAGACAAGCATGTGTCCCTTCTCTTAAGGCACTCATGCCCTTTGAGCATGTTTTCTTTCTTTCTAATAAATTCTATCTTAAACTATACTTGAGACTTGCTCTGAAATTCTTTTCTGTGGCTGACTCAAAGAACCCACAGAGCAACACACTATACCCCACCTGGCGTTAAGTCTTTTTTTTTTTGGTCAGGTTCTCCCTCTGATGCCCAAGCTGGATGCAGTGACATGATCACAACTCACCACAGTCTCCAATTCCTGGACTCAGGTGATCCTCCTGCTTCAGCCTCCCGGATAGCAGGTGTACATTACCACACTTGGCTAATTTTTATTATTTTTTTGTAGAGATGAGGTCTTGCTGTGTTCCCCAAGCTGGTCTTGAACTCCTAGGCTCAAGCAATCCTCCTACCTCCACTTGCCACAGTGCTGGGATTATAGGTGTGAGCCACCATGCCCAGCTACTGTTTTAGAGGATGGGCTCTGCATGACTACCAGGCCTCTGGCTTTGAGCCATTCAGTGAATGATGACCAGCCATTTCCTAGTGAAAGGTAACATGGGAGGAAAGAGAAGTTGGTTAACTTGGCATTAGCAACCTGAAAAAGCAGCTGTGAGGCTCAGGGTGGGAGCCTGGACTGGAGCTGTAAATTTGAGAATCATTAGAGTTGGAGCAAAAACCTCAGTCATCCTTGACCCTTTCTTTCATTCCTACTTTATCCAGCCCATCAGCAAAGTATATACAGAATCTGACTGCTTCTCCCTACTCCACTGCTACCACCCTGGACCAAGGCTACTTCATCTCATGCTTGGGTAATAGCAGGAGTTTCTTACCCAAGTCCCCTGCTTCCATCTCAATGCAGCAGCCAGTGATCCTATAAAAAAAATGAGTCTGATTATGTCCCTCCTTTGCTCAAATCCCTCTTGAAATCTTCATTTCCCTAACAGTAAATGCCAAAATCCTTTTAGTGGCCCACAAGGTCTTATATGACTTGGTTCCCTTAGATTGCAGACTTCATCATACACCAGCCTCTCTCTTGGTGCAGCCAGGCTGCCTCTTTGCCGTTCCTTGAACCCTCCAGGCCACTCTTGCCTTGAGGACTTTGAACTGTTGTCTTCTCTACCTGGAATGTTTTGTCCCAGCTATTCCCATATCTCACCCTTCACTTATTTCAGATCTCTATTTAAATGTCCCATGTTCAGTGAGACCTTTCCTGGGCATAGTGTCTAGAATTGCAGTTCCTGACTGACACTTGCTGTCCCTCTTCCTTGTTTTATTTTTCAGTATCACTCCTCCCATCTCATCTGTGTATTCTGCTTATTTTTCTTGTTTATTCCTTGTCTTGCCTCCCGACGGGAAGGGTATCTTTGCACTTTTGTTCACTGCATATCTCCACTGTCCAGAACAGTGTCTGTAGACATTCATAGTAGGCACATGATAACTATTTGTTGAATGAAGGAGTGGATGGGAGTGGTTGAGATTGTGGAGGGTAGAAGAGCAGAGGGTGAGGGTGACAGCTGGACATCTCTGTCCACTTCGGGCTTGGTGCTAGCAGCGATTAGCCTTGGGCTGGAGCATGTCAGACTTTATATATATAATTTTTTTTTCCAGTTGGGGGTCTCAGGCTAGAGTGCAGTAAAATGATCATGGCTCACCACAGTCTCAGCCTTCTGGGCTCAAGTGATCTGCCTCAGCCTCTCAAGTAGTTGGGGACCACAGGTGCATGCTACCACTCCCAGCTAATATTTTAATTTTTTTTTTTGTAGGGACAAGATCTTGCTATGTTTTGTAGTCTGGTCTTGAACTCCTAGTAGGCTGAAGCAGCCCTCCTGCCTCCATCTCCCAAAGTGCTGGGATTACAGGTGTGAGCCACAAGGCCTGACTGACTCGCTATCTTTTAAAATACTATATATAAGGGGTGACTCACAAAAACCAGGAATTTATTTATTAAAAATTGTGTATTTATGCTTACATGTTTAAACTTCAGTCACCTTCAAAGTACTCTCCATTTGAGGCAATACGCCTATCGAGATGCTTTTTCCACTGCTCAAAACAGTTTTGGAACTCGTCAATTTTGATGCCTCTTGGTGCTTCTGCCATTTTTTGTTTCACCTCTTCCACATCAGCAAAATGTTTCCTTTTGAGAACTTTTTTTTCCCCAGGGAAACAAACAAACAAGCAAACAAAAAGCTGCTTGGGGTGAGATTGAGTGAATAGGGAAGGTGGGGCATAGGAATCATGTCATTTTTTATCAAAAACTGCTGAACACTCAGTGCAGTGTGGGCAGGTACCCTCATAAATCACTCATCATGAAATGGGCAAAGGCATTGAAAGAATCTCCAAGAAAAAATTCCCTGAAGCCAAATGCAGCCTCTCACAACATTAGCTGGTGCACTGATGCTGACAGGTTCCTAGAACACTTACCTAGTAGGGGAAGCCTGTACTTCAAGGGGCCTGCCCTCCAAAAGATAATTCCAGTTTTTTTGGGGGCCCTCCCTCATATTTTCATATGACATGATATTTTGATATACATATACATAGTGAAATGATTCCTACTGTCAAGTCAAGCAAATTAGCGTGTCATCTCACAGTTACCTTATTGCTGTGGTAAGAGCACCTAAGATCTACTCTTTTAGCAAATTTCCATGTACGTACATTATCAACTATAGTCCTCATGCTGTACATTAGATCTCTAGAGTGATTCATCCTACAGAACTGTACCCTGTGACCTATTTCTCCCCATTTCCCACTTCCCATCCCCCCACCTCTAGTAACCACCATTCTACTCTCTGTTTCTGTGTATTTTTGTAGATTCCACATATAAATGAGATCATACAGTATTTTTATTTCTGTCTGACTTCTTTCACTTAGCGTAATGTCTTCCGTTTTGATCTATGTTGTAAATGTCAGGATCTCCCATTGTGTGTATGTGCCACAATTTTTAAATCCATTCATCCATCAACAGACTCTGGGGTTGTTCTCATATCTTGGCTATTGTGAATAATACTTCAATGAACATGGAAGTTCAGATATCACTATGAGGTGCTGATTTTATTTCCTTTGGGTACATACCCAGAAAAGAGACTACTGGGTCATATGGTAGACATATTTTTAATTTTTTGGAGGAAACCCTATATTGTTTTCCATAATGGCTGCACTAATTTGCATTCCCATCAACAGTGTACAAAGCTTCCTTTTCCTCCACACCCTCTCTAGTCCTTGTTATCTCTTGTTCCCTTGATAATAGCTCACCTAACAGGTGTGAGGTGATCTCACTGTGGTTTTAATTTGCATTTCCCTGTTGATTGATAATGTTGAGCACCATTTTCTGTACATGTTAGCCATTTTTATGTCTTCTTTGGAGAAATGTCTACTGAGATCCTTAGTCCATTTATTAATCAGGCTATTTAAAAATTTTACAAAATTTTTGTTGTTGAGTTGTCTGAGTTTCTTACATATTTTGAATATTAACCCTTCACCAGATGTTTTTCCCAATCTGTAGACTGCCTTTTCGTTTTGCTGACTATTTCCTTTGCTGTGCAGAAGCTTTTTAGTTTGATGTAGTCCCCCTGTTCATTTTTGCTTTTGTTGCTTGAGTTTTGGTGTGATGTTAAAAAAAATCACTGCGAGAGCCAGTGTCAAGGAACTTTTCTCATATATTTTCTTCTGGGAGTGTTATGATTTCAGGCTTTTTGTTTAGGTCTTTAATTCATCTTGAGATGACATTTTATGTGTGGTGTAAGATAAGGGTACAGCTGTATTCTTTTCCATGTGGAAATATGATTTTCCCAACACCATTTATTGAAGAGTCTGTCCTTTCCCCATTTTGTGTTCCTGGTGCCCTTGTTGGAAATTAGTTGACCATACGTGTTTGTGTTCATTTCTGGGGTCTCTGTGCTGGTCCATGGGTTTATGTGTCTGTTTTTATGCCAGTACCATACTGTTTTGACTTGCTGTGATTTTGAAGCGGATGCATTCTGGGTCTCTGTCCTTCGACCCTGTTTCTTAGATGGAGGAAGCAGAACATGACTCATCCCTGTCTTCCTAGCCTCTGGAGGGGGCTCCAGGAAGGCTGTGGCATCCAGGTAGCCCCTTCAACATGAGTTCCGGTCCTGCTGACATGCAAGCTTGTGCCCAGTGTCGCTGAGCCAGCTGTTGTTCTCTCTACATCAGGTACAACTAATCTTAGGAATCTCATTATGGGTCGAAAAAATAATCCTCTATATCTAGATTAAAGGCTGTGTTTTGACCATTACTGCGCACTGAGCATTGAGCCGACAGTTTAATTGAGCTGTTTATGCCGCTGCCTTGATCTCTTCCCAGAGAATTTACAGCTAATTCCAAGTGTCTCTGTGAATTAAGTGGGCCTCTCCCAACATGCTTTGCCTGTTGTTTGCCTGTTCCAAATCCCACTTGTCCTTGTGTTACCCAATTATGGGCTCTCACTCACAGCTGTCTCTGGCCTTACCACTTCCAGCCCACTTTCTCCCTGGGGCAGCCATTAGTGAGATGGCCCTGATAATGGCCGTAACCCAGGACAGCCTCTGTGGTACCTGCAGCAATAGTAAGAGGGGTGGAGATGAGGACTGGGGTGGAGCAGAGAGGTCATACATCATACTGACCCCCTCAAAGTCACCTCCAGGCAACTGACAGTAACTCTCTAGCAAGAAGAGGGTGCGTGCCTTTAGTGAAATTAGGTTTAACTGAAGCAAAGAATTCCAGTCTGGGGTCAAGACTCCTGTGTTCTTACCCCGGCTCTTACCCTGACTTCCTCCGTGACCTCTGGGGCCTCAGCTTTTTTGTTTGCAAAATGGGAGCTAACAGATCATTGTTTTTCATCAGGGTTATGGAAGTGTCTCAGTACAGGACTGTCATGTTTAGGAAAAATCAAAACAACAACAAAGGACATCCATGCAATAGTTGGGACATATGAATAGTTAAATATTATTTGTTGTTTATTTGAAATTCACATTTATAACTGGTGTTCTACATTGTCTCCCTACTCAAGAGTCACTGTGGGGGATAAAAAAGATGCCCCATCCCTAGCCCGGCCTCTGCTGATGAAATGGACAGGGACAGAGGTTCTCAGCCATGGCTGAACATCCAAATCACCTGCAGAGCTTATAAAATGTATAAGATGCCGAGAGACCAGTCTGTATCCCAGACTAATTCAATCATAATTTCTGATGGTGGATTTAGGTGCTTGTGTGTGTGTGTGTGTGTGTGTGTGTGTGTTTTAAACTCCCCCAGTGAGTACAATGTACAGACAGGTTTAAAAATCAGTAGACTTGAGCAGTGGTTTCCAAAGTGAGGAACGTGGACCAAAGCATCTGCACCTGAGAGAGTCTGTTAGGAATGCAAATTCTCCATTGGACTTCCAGAGCCTCACAGTCAGAAACTGAGAGCTCTGGCCCTCCAGGAGATTTTGATGTATGCTAAAGTATGAGAGCCAGCAGATTCAAGTGTTTTGAAGGTTCCTTTGATGACAGCCTTGTCCTTAAGGGCCTGATCTACAGGTTGGCGCTGGGAAGACAAATGAGTTGAATTGCTTTGCAGTGATGCATCTTAATGGTCAAACTGCCTGCCACCTGGCAATTGCCGCGTCAATTATGGAGACTGCAAATTCACTGCATGCAGTGACTTTTTCAATCCCAAATGTCAGTCCAGTGGGAGTCTTGAAGGCCAGCATTTGCACCTGGAGCTTATTGGCAATAGGCCAGGTTAGGTCAGGAAGAGCAGAAGGGTCTAAGTGCACAAAGTTCTGGGTCAGGCAACCTGAGGGCCCAGCAGAAGTGGCCACGGAGCCTGAGGGGAAGGAGTAAGAGATCGCAGGGAGGAAGAAAACCAGGTATAACAAGTGAGCCGGGTTTCCAGGAGGCTGGCAGCTGAGAGAATCAGTGTACCTACTAGCACTTTTAGGTTTTCTTCTATGGGGGTCTCGCTGTCATAGGTTGATTAGATGGGGCATACCAGGTGTCCAGGATGTGTGATCCTCCTGTCCTTGAGAGACGTTTGAAGGGCAGGCAGCAGGGGCTGTTCATTGTTTATTTCCGTCCACCCCAGGATTCCCTCAGTACCTGCCAAGTACCAGGTCCTGAGTGACTGTGCATGGGATTGAATCCAATAGAGATGCACCAAGTTACAGTTATTCAATCTGAGTTATCACCTCCAGCCTTAATAAACTACACCTCCACATGCAAAGGGGCACTTTGATCCTTGTAGAAATATTGCAGACTCTTCTTTCTGGCTGCCTCTGTCCCTCCCTTCCTCCTAACCCTCCTGCTGAGCATCCTTTCTGTGCAGAGCAGTCCAGATCTTAGACCTGCCCAGCCCCCACACCCAGTCTTCACACACCATCAGAACAATTAAAATTGAAAACATAAAGGCATCGAACATCGAAACCAACACGATAAATCTTACCTGGGTTTACTTGTGAATGGCTTTGTGTGCCAGGATGCTAGGAGAACACCCTAAATCTGAAGAGTTTAATCCAATTCTTCTCATTTCCAAAATAAACTTTAGTGTTCCTGAAAAGGTGGTATATTACTTGAAGCCCTGCTGTTGAGAGAGTGATTTATTTCTTCAATGTTAAACCACTCCAAAAAAAAAAAAAATGTTCTTCTGATGCAATTTCCATCCTCTCTCTTTGGCTGTAATATTTAAAGACAATTGTTAAAAGTCACTTTCCATGCATAATTTTCTCCCACTACACTTTGTTATTTTGTTTTTTTGCTTGAATTAAAATGGTTACCATGCTGTCAGCCCAGGCTTTGCTAAGTGGGTTGCATTGGTCTTTGCCAGAGCCAAGAAAGAGTTAAAGTTGCAAATGGCTGTCTGTCATCTGTCTCAGTTTGGGGGTGGGGATGGAGACAGCCCAATCGACAATCCTTCCCTTCCCCTCCTTAGGGCTGAGTGCAGGATGTCAAGTCTCCTAAAATAACTCAGACCCTGTGGGTAGATGCCTGCCCTGGGCAGGAACTGGTTTGAACTAGAGAAGTCTCGGGATTAGAAAGGAACTTTTCTGGCCAGGGGAGCTGGAGGAGAGAGGAGCTCAGCAACCTCTGCAACCAGACATCCACTAATGAGCCCCTGCAGGGTCCACATGGAGACCAGGTGACTGCTGGCATCTTCCTTCACCCAGGTGGTATCCGACAGAACATCCATCCCCAAAGAGAGTCCCGGAAGGCTGGTGGGCATGGCTCAGATAGGCACTAGCAGATCCAAAGCAGGATACACGTGAACATCTCGGACCCTAGAATTTCTAGAGCTCTTGGAGTTTACAAGATGTTGTAGAATCACTGTGTATTACACATGTCGGGAGGAGAGAACTGTTTGTTGGATTTTGCAGCTTCCCAGAGTCATGGTGGGTAGAGGGGCTCCTTCTGCCCAGGTCTTAGAGCTTATTCTGATCCCATTAGTCCTAAGGTGCAGACAGTGATGGATTTGGGGGCTAGTCTGTGGGCCTCCTCACTCCCAAGGCGAGGGCAGCATTTCATTCACACACTTTGAGTCTGGAGTTAGCAAAACCCAGAGAAAAGCACTGCTTTCTTCCTAAGCCTGCTGCTTTTATCTTTATGCACAAGTCGATTTGTATTTCCGTTTGCTCTCACTTGTGAGCATTTTTGTGGTGGGTATAGCCTTTTTATGTTATTATTAGGTGCTAACCACAGGAATTCATTCCTCCAATGGACCAGTTTTGCTATGAGTTAGTGCGCATACCCTAGCCACAATGCAGCTCAGGGGTACTCCAACTTCAGTGTGCCTCAGAGTCACCCTGTGTTCGAGTATATACTCCCAAGACTACTCCAGGGAAGCTGACTCCTGTAGAGCCAAGGGGGGCTCAAGATTCTACGTTTTTACATGAAGCACAGTGGATTCTGCTGCAGATAAGCCAAGGACCCCACTTGAGAAATTCTGGAGAGTATCTGAGCTCTGATCCGTGGTGTGAGCCAGTAAGTCGTGGGTGACAGAATCTGGGACGGAGGCTTTCCCGACTTTTGATGGGTCCGTGTTCCCACGGTCAACGTTCAGAGGGGTCAGTCACCTTCTATCACATGTAGACAGGTGGGCTGCAACAAGTGTCCCTGCAAGGGGCATCATGTTGCCTCAACTGTGAGTCCTGCAGTGTCTGTAGTTGCTCTTATTTATCCTGAGCTAATCTCCCTCAGTGCTCAGTTTAATGGATCCTGCAGATAAAATTGGGATTCGGAAGGAGGAAGGGAAGAGAACAAATGTGAACCCTGAGGACACTGAGCTTCCGGTTTCACACAGGTAGCAGCTGACATCAGCCCCACAGAAGTGCTCCTGGGTAGGCATTAACACTCCTTTTCCAGCTAAGGAAATGCAGGCTTGGAGGTCACACAGTTAGGAAATGGTAGGTGCTCAACCTAAAGGCCTTCTTCCTTCTTCCTGTTTGGGAGGGGTGGGGAGAATACATGCATTTAAATTTTTTTCTCAAATTTTTCTTTTGAAAAATTTCAAAATGCAGAAAAATTGTAAGAATAATACAATGAACCCCACTGACCCTTGTTAGCATTTTGTCATATCTGCATTTTATCTCTCTACCTACCTATCTACCTACCTACCTACCTAATTTTGCTAATCGATTTGAGAATTCCTTGGAAACCTTGTGTTGATTTACTGCTAAACATTTCATCTTATCTGGAAAGAATAAAGGCATCCTTCCATAAAATTACAATAGAACGATCATACTCAGGAAGTTTAACATTGATGTTATTATTTAAAGTGTATCTAGTTTATTTTCCCAATTGTGTACAAAATGTCCTTTATAGTATATATATATTTTTTAAATTTAGGGTTCAAGCCCAATCACTTACTGAATTTACTTGACACATCTCTTCAGTCTCTTTTCATCTCTAAGAGAATTTGTCTTTTTTTTTTTTCTTATGTAACATTTTAAAGAGACTGGGCTGGTTGTTTGTCAATTTGGATTTGTCTGGTTGTTTCCTCGTGACTGTGTTCTTCTTAGGGCTTCGTGTCAGGGGGGCAGAGTCTTTGCTCTTTTGATTATCTGCCACTGACTCTTACCAGGTGGGGGTCAAGTTTGACCTTTTATACTGTAAAAGGTCCAGGGGTGGGAAGAAAAGCAGCACAGTTTGGTGAAATGTATGTAGGCTGTGGGAGGTAACAGAAGAGAGTTAAGTCCAGGTTCTGGTCTCTGCCTGATTGACCTGGAGCCTATCAATGAAACATTCCTAAAACCTGTTTTTTACCTTTGTCAATGTAGGTGATTTCAGTCTTGCAGGCTTGTGATTAATATAAGTAAAGAACCTAACAGATCACCAGATAATTCATCCTGACATCATAAATGGCAGCCATTGTTAAGTCCTTGAATTCATCATACAAGAACATCCTATCTCTGCTTCCAGACACCTCTCAGGTTCACCCTTTTCAGTGCTTTCCCATTTCTTCCATTCTCGGAGTCTCCTATTGCCACTGCCTTCTTTCTGTGACCCACATCCTAATCTGTCCCATACACACCACAATGGTTGCTCCATCATGTGGCCCTTGCCATTGTATTCACCTGGCTTCCTTTTCCCCCAGCACGTCAAGTCCCACTGCCTGACACTCACCACCGTCTGTGGTCTTGCCTCATCCCACCCACCTGAACATACCTCCCACTATTTCCCATGGGGAAGTGCAGCTGCTCTTGGGGCTGCTAGCATGTTCTTCCCCGCTTCTCTTGCTAGAGTGACAGACCTCCCACCTCAGGTGTGTATTCATAGATCAGTTAAGGTATGGTCACAAATAGACATCACTCTAGGTATTTCACATGGGAAGGACTTTTTTTTTTAAGTTGAGGTCTCACTCTGTCGACCAGGCTGGAGTGCAATGGCACAATCACAGCTTACCACAGCCTCGACTTGCTGGGCAAGGTGATCCTTCTGCCTCAGCCTCACAAGTAGCTGGGACTACAGGTATGTGTTGCCATGCCTGGCTAATTAAAAAAATGTTTTTTGTAGAGGAGGTCTTGCTATGTTGCCCAGGCTGGTCTTGAATGCCTGGGTTCAAGCAATCCTCCCATCTCAGCCTCCCAAAGTGCTTGGATGATAGGTGTGAGTTACTGTGTCCAGCTGGGAAGGGATTTAATAAAGGCCATTAGCTGCTTGCAGCTAAAAGAATGTCTGAGCAGACAAAGGTCAAGGAAGGCCACTGGTTTTGTCACTAGCTTTCATAGACAGAGATTTGAAGGAACTCAGAAAACCACTAGGTATGATCACAGCTGCCTCCAATCCTGAAACCTGAGGTTTTTAGGAAAGTACATAGAGGCCACTAAAAATGCCATGAATGCCTAAGCCCAAAGTTTGGCACTGCCAGAGGAGCAAACATTTGGCTTCTGCCTTTCTTCGGCCTTTCAAATCTTGGCAGGTACTTCTCATGGATGTTTTCCAATGTAGGTCTCTATAGACAGGGATTCTGGGACATACAGGGATTCTGGGACACGAAGAGCCTGGGCATCTAGCCCCTGTGATCCAGGGGAGGGTACAGAAGGGGTGCTGGCCAATGAAGGTCTTCCCTTGGAGACTAGTGGAGAAGATGTTTTCATGCTTCTGGGGTCACAGCTGGAAGGATAAAAACTGGTTCCCTTAGGGGCCATCTTCCCTGACCCTTAGAGAAAGCCCAGCTGTAGTAGGAGAGAATGAGGCCCCCAAAGGGTGGAAAGCTGAGCAAAAAACAAAGAAAGAGGAGAGAGAGAGAAAGGGAGAGAGAGGAGGGACAGGGGATAGAGAGTGAAGGAAAGAGAGAAAGGGAAGGAGTGGGGGTGGGGGAGGATGGAAGGAGAGAGAGAAAACACAAGCTGGTGGTATTGTGCCAGGTCTGGATTTAGTCATCTCTTGCAGTGTTATCTATGTCCTTCTCAGTTATTTCAATCCATAAATTTCCTTCTTGCCCTAGCTAATTTAACTTAAATTTTTGTTGCTTGCAACCAAGAAGGTCCTAATGAATAGGAGGAGGCCATGTGAACATTACAGAGCCCAAGTGTGGGTTGTATTATGCAAAGAGGACTAACAAAAGGGTCTCAGCACCCAGAGGGAAGATGATAAGAAAAGAGTTCATCTTTTATCTTGGAAATGTTATTTAAGCCATAATTTTTTTATCTTAGCTATTACTTCTTATGACCTTTGTTTTATTCTAGAATGCTCTTCTTCCTTTCCTTCTGTTTTCAAAACCCCTCCTGTCTTACAAAAACCATTTCAAATCTGCTCTCTCCAGGGGCCTCTCCAACGATTTCACCCAATGTCTTAATTCTTTTTTTGGGGGGTTAGAGTCTTACTGTGTTGCCCAGACAAGAGTGCAGAAGCATGATCATGGCTCACCATAACCCCGAACTCCCAGCTAAAATGACCCACACCCCCTCCCCGCCAGCTTCAACCTCCTGAGTAGCTGGGACTACAGGTGTATACCACGATGTCCAGCTATTTTTAAAATTTTTTGTAGAACTGAGGTCTTACTATATTGCCTAGGCTAGTCTCAAACTCCTAGGCTCAAGCAATCCTCCTGTCTCAACTTCCCAAAGTGCTGGGATTACAGGCATGAGCCACCATGCTCAGCCCCATTTCTTAATTCTTGAAGTTCTTGGCACAGAATAACTTGAACCTCAAATTATTCTTCAGGCTGGACATGGTGGCTCATGCCTGTGATCCCAGCACTTCAGGAGGCCAAGGTGGGAGGATTGCTTGAGCCCAGGAGTCCAAGACCAGCCTAGGGAACATAGTGAGACTTCGTCTCTACAAAAAATTAAAAAAGAAGCCGGGCTCGGTGACTCAGTCTGTAATCCCACGCTTTGGGAGGCTGAGGGGAAGTAGATTGCCTGAGCCCGCGGGTTTGAGACCCGCCTGGACAACTTGGCGAGACCTCATCTCTACAATAAATCAAAAAAAAAAAAAAAAAAATTAGCCAGGCGTGGTAGTGCGCGCCTGTAGTTCCAGCTGCTTGGAAGGCTGAGGAGGAAGGATTGCTGGAGCCCAGCAGGGCGAGGCTGCAGTAGCCGGGAGCGTGCCACTGCACTCCAGTCTGGGCGACAGAGTGAGATTCCAACTCAAAAAAAAAAAAAACATTAAAAAAGAAATTAATTGAGTGTGGTGACACCACTGGAGAGGTCAAGGCAGGAAGAGTGCCTGAGCCTAGTCCCAGCTATTCAGGAGGCTGAGGCAGAAGGATCACCTGAGCCCAGGATATTGAGGTTTGTGCCACTGCTCTTCAATCTAGGTGAGAGTGAGACTCCGACTCAAAATAATTTTTTTGTGAGTGTTTCTGCTTCCCTTATTGGCTGTAACTTCTCACCATGGACTCCATTTTCCAGCTCCTCTGTATCCCCCATCCCCAGGCTTATTATCATTCACTGGTGCTCAATGAATACTTGGGAGTTGATGCACCAATGACTCGGTGGGAGGCTGAGGTTGACCTGGGCAACTAAATGGAAAAGTAGGATTGGAGGTGAGGAATGTTGTCCAGGTTACAGTCATCAGGAATAAGGAAGCCTTTCCAGAAAGAATAATCAAGCTGGTTCAAAGGTACTTGACACACGAACGGACCCCCAAGTCCCAGGCAGTGCACCTCTATCAGTGGCCACAAGGGGGCGGCAGAGGGCATAGTCCAGGTGCCAAAATGTAGTTATGGCCTCTGGATGAGCCAGGTGGCTAGACAGCTAGTTGAGCCAGGCCTGGAAAGGCGATTTTGGTCTATGATTTTGCACAGGATAAGGTGGGCCTCCCATAAGAAGGCCTAAGAAGCAGGGGGCCTGAACCAAGGTTGGGAAAGCCGAAGGATGATGGCAATCAATAGACATCTAAGAATTTGAGCTGGACTCAAAGCAGTGAGTAAGCTTCAAGAGATCCAGATACTTTGCTAAGGGTGAGGGCATGCCTCAGTGCTCTGGTGAAGGAAGCTGGAAGTCCAGGCATAGTATAGTGGCAAGGGAAAGGGCAAAGTCTGGGAGGCAGGAGTATTGGAGTCCCATCTCTAAGCTTCTATGTCCTCAGGAACCTGTGTCTATGGTTCCTGATGAATGTTGGTGCTGTGTGACCTTAGGTGGTGACCTTCCCCTCTCTGAGCCTCAGGTGTTTTGTCTTATACAAAGAAGTTTGGTGTCTGGAGACTCAGAGACCAGCCCCACCTTTGCACTGGGCTCCATGGTGATCTTTTCTGCTTCAATGGCATCTGGGGTGATTTGAACAGAGCAGTTCAGTTGGCTGCAAGGACCTTTCTTCCTGGCGCGCTCCCTCCTTTGCTTCGCCCCGGGCTGTCGGCCGCTGTCCCTCTTTCCCTTCCTCTCTTTCTCTCTTTCTAGTTGAGGTCTCACTCTGTCACCCAGTCTGACCTTGACCTCTTGGGCTTATGTGATCCTTCTGTTTCAGTCTCCTGAGTAGCTGGAACTACAGGCATATGTCACCATGCCTAGCTAATTTTTTGTTTTACTGTGGAGATGAGGTCTTGCTATATTGCCTAGGTTGGTCTCAAACTCCTGGGCTCAAGCAATCCTCCCACCTTGGCCTCCCAAAGGGCTGAGATTCCAGGTGTGAGCTACCGCACCTGGCCTCTGCAAAGACATTTATCAGCCCTGTCAGTGCTCTTTAAAAGTTTTGATGGGCCCTGACCCATGAGATCAGGGTTGTTCAAAAACATTAGAGGAAGCGAATCAGTCTAACTTCCACATGCACTGTCCCATGACATAGCACACATCAAAATACCCCCACATCCTACCATAAATGCAATGAGTTTTACTCTAAAATAGTCCTGAGGGTTTTTTAAAAAAAAAATATTTTGCTAGCCGAGTGTGGTAGCGCGCGCCTGTAGTTCCAGCTACTTGGAAGGCTGAGACGGAAGGATCGCCGGAGCCCAGCAGGTCAGCAGGTCGAGGCTGCGGTGGCCGGGAGCTGCCACTGCACTTCAGTCTGGGCAACAGAGTGAGACTTCAACTCAAAAAATAAAAAAAAATTTAAAAAAATTATTTTGCTTTTAGGATCATTTTGCTAATTTAATTTTTAGTGGCTATGATTTCTTAGAAATCACCATGCATGGTTAGGAATTCCTCGAAGCGAAAGAATCCACTAATTGTTTTAAAATATAACACAATTTTTACAGGTGCGAAATTGAACAACTTATGGACTTGATGTAATGCTGGATTTCATGAACCTTTCATTACATTTTGATTTTGGAATTTTCATTTTGAATCTTGGAGTCAATGAGAATTTTTACGGCCATGAACTGTTTCTTGAGTCTCCTGGGAAGGCTGTAGGTCCTCAGGCCTGTGTCTATGACTCCTGATGAGTAAAATCTTCCCGCTGGAGGCAGCTGAGATGGGGTTGGAGGGGGTCACTTCTTTTTGTTATTACTTTTTGTCTCATGTTTTCTGGTCTGGGAGCCTGAGCAAGCTTTGAGTGTATCAACAAGAAAAGGATACCCCCTCCCACTTCCTTTAATCTCAGAAACTTCATTTCAGTGCCTATCTTTCAGGGGAGTTGTCACAGGGCG
The DNA here is from genome assembly GCA_963574415.1 of Tarsius wallacei. Taxonomy (NCBI): domain Eukaryota; kingdom Metazoa; phylum Chordata; class Mammalia; order Primates; family Tarsiidae; genus Tarsius; species Tarsius wallacei. The sequence goes on from CAUYQG010249471.1 coordinate 31,028, forward strand.
GGTGTCAGGCTGGCAGGATCTCCCCCCTCTGGGATTCTTCTAAAGACTGTCGCTCCCCAGCACTCTCAGGCGTTCCCTGTTTAAGACAGACACCATCTCCATTGTTAGGGTTTCCACAGAACTAGGTATCTCACAAAGGGTACTATCTTGCCCAAGAATTTGTTTTCTCTTGCTGATAATTTCTCTCCATAAACATTTTTGAGAGAGATGAATAGGTGTGCCTTTCTGGAACAGTGAGCAGATCTGGGGCGTGAAATAACTTTGCATGGCATGTTTTATGGATGAGGGGAGGGTCCCGAGGACCGCTGTTGGCATCCTCAGCCCCTGAGTTGCTTGCATATTTCCTAGGTTCCTTTTCTGTAGTTGAAGGATTGGCAGCAGCTTCGCTCACTGCCGCTAACCTGAAACTTTGCAGCCCAGCCTGGGTAGAGGCCAGTGACGTCCAAAGAGTGGGCGCAAAACACCACCAGCCTGTAGCAGCTCTGGGTCCTCCCTGAGCACTGGGTCCCCTCAGTGCATTTCATAGCTAGTGCTGCTGTCTTCAGACACTGCATTATGGCAGCACCCCCCAGCTCCCCCCCACTCTTTATTACAGCTAGGAAGGGAATGAATTCCTGCCCATCATGGTGTTAATGAATCTCAAAGGGACAAAAAAGAGATGTAATCTCAGAAAGATAAAGACACCAACATAAAAAGGGAAGACACAGTGACCTTCAACAGGACGAACAAATGTGAGGTCTTTCCATTCATCTCTGTCTGGGGGAGGGGGACAGGGACTGTTAATAACAAAGTGACACTGGATGATTTGCGGACAGGTCACCAGGATCCCTGTAAAGCTCAGAGTCAAGAAAGCCAAATGACTGATGAAGGTGGCAAACCAGAAACTGGGTGGGGGGGGGTACCTGGAACTGTGACCCAGGTCGCAGGTTTTGAGACTGGTTTATTCTCACCCCAGGGTAGGGTTGCCAAAGTTAGCAGATAAAAATGTAGGCTGCTCAGTTGTATCTGAGTTTCAGGTGAGCAATGAATAAATTTTAAGTATATTTGGGACATACTTGTACTAAAAAATTATTTGTTGTTTATTTGAAATTCAAACTTAACTGGGTGTCCTGTATTTCCTCTGGCAACCCTAAGCCAGGCCAGAGAATATCTCCTCACTCCCAGTGTTCACACACTGCCAGGCTCAGGCTCTCCCAGGAAGAGAAGGGAGGGGCTCCCTCCCGTCTCAGCTTGTGACTCCGACACTGTCTTGCAGGTCCAACTCAAGGCAGTGTTTGTGAAGCTGTTCCCCTATAAGCCAGTTCTTCCTTTCTCTCTGCCTTCTCACCCCACTGTGTTTTGCTTATTTTCCTATTTTGGTTTACGCTTGGTAGCTTAGAAGTCTGTTCCCCCCACTAGACCAGGAGCAACTACTATGTCTAAATTTTCTTTCTCCACAAAGTCCAGGATAGCATCGCCTGTGCCTGCTGTGTATATTATGAATGACCTTTGTGAATGTCTGCTGATTGGATGAATGAATGAATGAATGATCAAAGCGAACATGCTTTGAGTGCTGGCTACATGCCAGGCATGGTTCTAAGCACTTTATGTGGATTTAAGTCCTTTAATGCCCTTTAATACCTTTGAGGTAAGTTTGATTTTTGTTTCCATTTTAGAGATAAAGAAATAGAGGCACAGAGAAGCTAAGTAATTTGCCTAAGGTCAAGGGCCAAGCTGCGATTTGAACCCAGGCAGTGTGACTCCAGAGTCTGTGCTCTTAACCTCTGTCATATATTAGATGACTGAATGAGTGAACAGAAGAATGAGCAGAGTAAGAAATGAAGTAATGCATGAGCAGAGATGGCAAACGGTATTCAGATCAGAAAGACACAAGAGGTGGGAGCCAGGGTAGGTGATAGGAGATGAGAGGCTGGCAGAGTTGGGGAGACACTGAGATAAGCTGAGGGGTGAACCTGAGAGAATCACAGTGACTTGAACATGGAAGGCAGCCCAGTAGCAGGAAGGGGCTGATCTCTTATTCCTGTTTCTGCTTTGGAAATCAATCCTTGAGTCCCGATTCATCTATGTGACTTTGGGGGCCTGACTGTAAGTCTCTTCTCAGCTCTCTGCCCCCTCAGCCCTTGTCTTCCTAGAGTGGACCCCACTCCCTCCTCTCTTAAGAGGCTCAGACCTGCTCTTAGGCCAACTGTCTTTACCTGGGGGTGCTCATCTATTCATTAAAGGGCCTCCATGAGAAGCCAGTTTGGCTCCAAGGCTCTCTCTTTTTGTGGGTTCTGGTTCCTCCATGTCTAGTAGACCTCTGCCTGGCTCTTGCTGTGGATATGACATGAAGGAACCGAAGCCATGAAGGGTGACCCTGGGCTGCCTGCCAATCAGAGCACTGCCAAGGTTATTATAGAAATGAATAGCCCTCACACATTAAGCCTATGGAAAGAGACAGTGGCCTGCCCATGCCTTCACCCTATTCTTTTTTTTTTTTTTTTTGAGTTGGAGTCTCACTCTGTCGCCCAGACTGGAGTGCAGTGGCACGTTCCCGGCCACCGCAGTCTCAACCTGCTGGGCTCCGGCGATCCTTCCGCCTCAGTCTTCCAAGTAACTGGAACTACAAGCGCGCTACCATGCCTAGCTAATTTTTGATTTATTGTAGAGACAAGGTCTTGCCAAGTTGCCCAGGCGGTTCTCGAACACACGGGCTCAGACAATCCTCTCGCCTCGGCCTCCCAAAGTGCTGGGATTACAGGCTGAGCCACCAAGCCTGGCCCTTATTCTTTTTTTAAAAAATTGTAGTTAAAAAAAAAAAATACACAGAACATAAAAATTACCATCTTAATCATTTTCTTTTTTTTTTTTTTTGAGTTGGAGTCTCACTCTGTCACCCAGACTGGAGTGCAGTGGCACGTTCCCGGCCACCGCAGTCTGGACCTGCTGTACTCCGGCGATCCTTCTGCCTCAGTCTTCCAAGTAGCTGAAACAACAGGCGCGCGCTACCACGCCCGGCTAGTTTTTGATTTTATTGTAGAGATGAGGTCTTGCCGAGTTACCCAGGCGGATCTCGAACCCGTGGGCTCAGGCAATCCACTCACCTCAGCCTCCCAAAATGCTGGGAATTG
>CAUYQG010249478.1:0-10273 GCA_963574415.1 Tarsius wallacei
GGTAGCGCGCGCCTGTAGTTCCAGCTACTGGGAAGGCTGAGACGGAAGGATCGCCGGAGCCCAGCAGGTCGAGGCTGCGGTGGCCAGAAGCGGCCACTGCACTCCAGTCTGGGCGACAGAGTGAGACTCCAACTCAAAAAACAAAACAAAACAAAACAAAAACTGCTTGCTGTACTGTCTGGAGGCATGGATTCTTCACTGCCTGGCTGCCTTCGCTGCCTCCCGTAAGTTCTAATAAGCCAATGTCTCTCCTTGCTGGACCTCTGGGTGACTTATTTGGGAAAGGTAAATATTACGCCCAAGTTCTTTCAGATTTGAGGTTACCGCGTGACAAGGGATCAGCTCGGGAGAGGTCCTACAGGCCATGTAAGGGATTTGGGCTATTTCTTTTTTCTCCGTGTAATTGCAAGTCTAAAGCAGAATGATGTGATCAGATTTGGTTTGGGGTGGCTGGTTCTGGTTACAAGGTGGAGATTAGGCTGAAAGGGGACAGGTGTGGGCACTGAAGGCCTAATTAGGGGTCTATTTGAGAGATGATAAACATTAGTGGCCCAGGCGAGGGTTATGGAAGTAAAGGAGAGACATGGTGGCCTGAGAGATATTTTGGAGATAGAATATTCTGGGTTTGGTGAAAAAATGAATAGGGGAGAGGCAAGGGAAAGAAAGGTGCCAAAAATGTGTCCCGGGCTGAGCACCTGGAGAATGGGAGTGCCATTCTTCCGAAGGGGAGACTGCGGGAAGGGGGATGGGGAAGAGCTGGTGTTCCATATTGGACTTGCTGGGAGTAAGGAGCTTTTTTTTTTTTTTTTTTTACAGAAAGCAGCCTCAGCGAAGGGGCTGGAACTTCTGTTCTGGGAGCCTGACTGGGTGAGGTTGAAATGCCCCTAGTGTGGGGCACCGCCTGAGTACACACTGGTGATCTATACCCTTTGCAAAGCTACGTGGACTGTTTTCTCATGTGGACAGAGTTTCTCTAGACATTTATTTGTGTCATCCAGCAAGACTGGAGCTACTATTGGGGGAGGACTTGGGAGAGGCTGGCAGTTGAGGTTGGTTGCTCAACCACCTCCCCCCTAGGCTGGCCACACTCCCCTTGGAGATGCCACTGGGCATTCTGGAAGGTGAGAGCTGAGAGAGAAAAAAGGAGCCTGCATAGACACACTTAATAGCCCTCCAAAAATAATTGGACTGTGCCCATCTCAGCATCCCAAGCCATGCTTAGAGGTGAGGTAGACTCACCCAATTTTCTGTAGCATCTATGATACTGCATCTTTCAGAAATCTCAACAAAATCCTGGGCTTTGCTGCACAAACACGCCAAGCACAAATGCAGGGGAAGACAAATAAGTCTGAGGCTCTGGCAGAGTAGCTGAGACCAATAAAGCAAGGGAGAGAGAGCTGGAAAGCCAGCAAAGGGAAGCCAGTTTTCTTTCCATTTGGTTCCAAATGCAGTAATCAAATATATGGAGGAGGGGAGGACTTGTCCTGGACTGGGACTGTGAGGGAAGGTCCTTTTTGATAGTGATGCTCTTGGTTAACCTTTTTCTACATGTTCCTGCCACTGGGTGAGGTGGTACATAGCTTAAGCTGGTGGCCACAACACTTATAAAAATGCTAACCCTTAAAAGGAAGTTGGTGAGGTGGGGGAAGGTGGGAGAGGTTGGAGTGTGGCCTGGAAGGATTTTTAGCTGAAACAGAGATGCTGGTCCAGCATACTTTGAAGTCTTTAATGGAAATCTTTTGTGTGAAACTTGTCCTCTGTGTCTCTATACCTCCAGCCTGGTGCTGGCTGGCGTGGGCAGCTAAAGCTTGGTAAATATTTGTGGCATTGTCCTGTGAACTGCTTTGTGGGAATGATGTAGCAGGGATAAAACATCCCAGGCTGGGAGGAAGAAGGGTCTCCAGAGAGCCAGCTGCAGGGGAAGCAGGGAAGTCCCCCGGAGGGCTTGCTGAGGAAGGTGAGGCTATTGGTAGAAACCAAAGGGGCAGAAGGGGGGAAGGTTAGATAGAATGGGAGGATAAGGATTAACAAAGGAAAGCAGCGAGAGGGATGGGAGATCCCTATGGAGGTCAAAGCGCAGGGGGCAGACAGATGTCCTGGTGGGCTTTCTGCAGGCCAGAAGAAGTAGAGATGGCAGGTCCCAGGCCTGGGTTCCTTTGCCTGCCAAGTGCTTGGATGGAAGCATGGGGAGCTGGAGGGGAGACTGCTGTCTGACAGCAGGGTCACTCAGCCAATCATGGTTCTAGAGACCTTCTTCAGTAAGGATTCCCAAAGGCCCTGATATCACACCACTCCTCAACTCTGTAGTTCCCCACTGAGCTTTGAGTCTAACCTTCATTCTTTTGGTTAAAAAAAAACACGTATTGAGTACATTCTATATGCCCGGGCACGTGCTAGGTATAAGGGTTAAAATGGTGTAGTCATTCTCAAAGTGTGTTCCTTGGGCCAGCCACATTCGCACCACTGGGTGTATTAGTTATCTATGTCTGTATAACAAACCATCCCAAAGCTTAGCGGCCTAAAACAATAACTCCATAGTTATTAAAACCTCATAGTAATAAAACCTCAGTTTCTGTAGGTTTGGGGTTAGGGTCTGTCAGGAAGTCACAGTCACAAATTGAGGCTGCAGTCATTTTCACGGGACTAGGCCTGAAGAATCTTCCAAGGTAGCCCATTCACATGGTTGGCAAGCTGGTGTTGGTTGTTGGTGGAAGCTTCGGTGTCCTCCTACATGATCTCTCCACAAGACTGCTTGAGTATCCTTACAACATGGCAGCTGGGGTCCCCCCTTAATGAACAATCCAAGAGAATAAGTTGCCAGCTGAATTTTCTTTTATAAGATATTACTGGAAGTCACACAGCATCACTTCCACAGTACCTTGTTGGTCCCATAAGTCAACCCTATTCAATGTGGGAGGAAACCTCCGCAATGATATGAATACCAGAAATCGATAGTCACCAGGGCCATCGTGAGACTGGGAATTTGTTAGAAATGTAAATTATCAGGCCCACCCCAAGAACTATTGAATCAGAAACCCTGGGAACCTATATGGTTTTCAGGTGATTTCAAACTCTTCAGGTGATTCTGACGCGCACTAAAGTTGAGAACCGTTGCAGTGATGTGTGAAACAATCTGTGCTCTCGAGTTGCTCATGGCCCAGCTTAAGTTTCAAAGCACTCATGACACAATGCTGTAGCAAACACAGGGGGAGACGTCAGGGAAGGTTTCTTAGCCTGGCGTTCAAGGTCTGCCCTAAACCAAGCTACTCTGACCCCTCCAATTTCATTCCTCTTCAACTTGGGCCCTCTGCTATAGTCTGATCTCCGTCCCCCACCCCCTGATGGTTTTTGTTCTATCTCGTAGAATGAGCTGCTAATGAGCATGACAGCATCTGGCATGGTCCTGACATATACTTGTTGCTCAATAAATGCAACAGTTGGATGACCCAGCTCTCGATCCATTCACCTAACCAAATTCTAGCTTTTCTTCAAGGCCCAATGCAGGGCTCAGTTCCACAAGGCATCTCAATGCTTTATTTCTCCTGGTGTCTCCCTTCCCTTCCCTGAATCTCTGGCACTTAGAGTCTGACTCATACAACCTAGCCTTTGGTTCCACTGATGGCCTTTGCCTTGCATTTTTCCTCTGAGAGTCTTCATTTGTGACAATCTTTGCAACTCATGTCACTGTGTGAAACTACCCTATTTACTGTCTTGTTTTTTAAGCCCTGACTCCCATCAATAGGTGTAAATCACTACCCCATCCCTGTGAGAAGAGCCTTCAATGTCAAATCCCTCTAATTGGTCTTAGTTAATGAGCTCCTACAATACATAAGGCCCCAAAGTAGGTTGTGGACTACTGGGAGAGTTTCCTTTTGCATTCTGAGTGTGAGACTTCAGGTGAAGGACCCACAGGATTCCTGGCTTTTCAGGATACCAATTGCGTCCTGGGCAATTCCTTTTCACAGATCAGACTTCAGTTCTCACATCGATGAAATGGTGCTCATAGCCACCCATATCTGAAGGGTCATAGATACTTAAGTAAAGAATAGTATGATAGGATTAAACTACAAAACTCCCGTGGAAAGAAAGTGCTGATGCTTAAGAGCTTTTGGTTACTTGATACGTTTATTAAATGCTTACTGCACATTGGGACCTGTATTAGACCCAGGATAGAAAATGAAGTCCTTTAATTATCTCTTGAGATTTTGAAACACTTATCAGAAAGGGCTGGGCAGAGCTAGACAGATGCTTTAGAAGAAGGAGGAGACTGTGGGGGTGGAGACTCTAAATGTGGGTGGAGACTGTGGATGTGGGCTGAGATGTGTGTGGGCAGAGGCCTTAAGAGGGGGCGGCAGCAGGTGGGACTAGGACCCTGAGGGGTGACTAGAGTCAAATGAGGCCTGTCAACTGGTAGTTTCTCCAGTCCTTCAACTTCCTTTCTTCACACCCTGAGGACCCTAGCCACTTTTTCTGTATCTTGAGAGGTAGGGGAGGGGGCAGGGCTTTTAGAAGAAAGGGGAAATGGGAACTCTGGCTTCCTCCAAGTTTGGTTTCATTGAAAAAAGACCCCTTGGAGAGCCTTACCCCAGTGGCCATTATCCTTCTCTTAAGGCCATCCTTCAAGCCCCATACTCTTTTTTTTTTTTTTTTTTTATGTTGCAGCTGAACTGACTCACTTAAATATCCTTCAGATTGTTTTATTATAAAGCAGGTGTCCATTCTAATTGTTTCCGGGACTTATTTCCCTGTACAACTGGCTTAATTGCAGACATAAACATGCTTAATGACATGACTTCACTTGAAAAGCCAAGTAGAGGGGATGGTCTGGGGAATGAAGAGCTGCCTTGGCAGGCATCTGCTAGAGGGCTGCCATGCCCCAGTGGTCAGTGTGTAATAAGGGGTTGTATTTAGCCCTCTTGCTAAGTGATGCTCTTCGGATCCCTCTGGTCTACTTGGGAAGAAAAGCAGTCATCTGTTTGTCTCTAATGAATTCATGCTCAGGAAAGATGACAGCTGGGTGTAGTGGAAAGATTATTGGAGTGGAATCAAGGGACCATGTATTGTCCCAGTCCTGTCACTAAGTAGCTGGTATTCTTGGCCAAGTCACAGAGCCTCCCTGGACCTAATATCCTCATCTGTTAGATGAGTGGGAAGGATGAGGGTGATTCCCTCAAGTCCCTTTCTGCCTTATGATCTGGGAATATAGAAGGAACTTCCAAGCTTGTTTCATGCCTTACGGGTTTATGGATTCTGCACAGCCACTTTTCAAGACTTCTCTCTTTCCTCCTCACAAGCTGGAATTTCTCTGCATGCCAGCACAACTCCAGAAAAGAGTCAGTATTTATTGCACAAAAGGTAAGAGATGGAAATGGTAATACTAATACCTGGCAGCCTACATGTAACACTTGTCTGTTCTACAGCCTTAAGAAAAATTCTAATGAAACGCAAGAAAGGCAGCCTTTGGGGCGTGCAATTCTAGATTTCATGGCTAGTCTAAGTTTGGGTCTGTGTCAATGCCCCAGTGTAAATTGTCATCTCTCTAGGCCGGTATTCCTGTATAAGGAAACCGTCTCCAATACTAACTGTTACTGAAGTGATTTATCCTCTGTCACTCAGGAATTTAACTCCATTTATCAAATAGCTACAGAGCTCCTATCTTGTGCAAGACCCTATGGTGGCTGCTGTGGATAACAAAAAGGACAGAACACACTCTTCCTTGGGGATATCATCTTATATAAAGTGTATCCTCTGCACTGATTGTCCAAGATGCTTTGAACATCTTAAGGCCTTACTTAGCACATTGCCTTCAAAATAACAGCATTGACTAATTTTTTAGTTAATGCAAAACAATGTGCTAGCCATTATGTAAATACTTGGTAGGTATTTTCTCATTTAGTCTTTACAATAATCCTATGCTATGATGTGGAAACTGAGACCCAGAGATGTCAAATAACTTGTCAAAGTCACATAAACAGTAATGACAGAATAGAGACTCAAACCAGGTCTGCCTGCCGCTAGAACTCATGATGTTTATCTTATGAATAGTCTGTTTTGTGTAAAGTTGACAGTTCATAAATCCTGGTTGAGTAATTAAGTGAACAGTGAGTTCTTGAAAGAACAAATGCACAAAAGAACTTTGGAAAGACCCTAAGTGGCTTGAGGGAATTATATATTGCCCTGTTTACCCCACTGAATGGGGCCCAGGGGCCATAGCTAAGCATGCTTCCTGGGTCTTTTTCAGTTCTAGGATGATCTTGCCTCATGAAGGAGATGAGGCACACCTTAACCCAGCAGTCCCCAACCTTTGTGGTATCAGGGACAGGTTTTTTGGAAGACAGTTTTTCTACAGGCTGGCGAAGTGGGGGTGATGGTTTCAGGATGATTCAAGTGCATTACATTTATCGTGCACTTTATTCCTATGATTATTGCATTGTTATATATAATGAAACTGCTGCGAGGAGCTTCTGTGCATCCATCCAGACCTGTCCCACCTTGGCAGGTCTCAGCATCTGTAACTGAGACCATTTTTCCCTGCCCACTGCCCTCCACCTCACATGAGCCCTTGCCCGCTACCTGCCACTGCATCTTGCCCTGCTCTGGGGGCTGTACCCATTCTCCTGCCTGCCCTGCTTCTGTCTGGGCTGTGCCCTCGCCTGGAGACACCCTCACTCCCCAGCCTCCACGTTCCCCATGGCCACTCCTGAGCCTCTCCTGAGTGGTCATCCACTGGGTCTGCCCACTCCCACCTTAGGCGCCAACTGGTCATGTGATGTTACCTCTCTGCCCCTGTCTTCCTTGTCTGTAAAGTGGGAATAGGGGTTAAAAAAATTATTATTATGAGGTTATTATTTTGATATGAGTCTGAAGGCAACTGATTTAGAATGGTCTCTGTGTAGTCAAACCTCACTGCTAATGTAAATTTGTATTTGCAGCTGCTCCCTAGTGCTAGCATCACCACTTCAGATCATCAGGCATTAGCTCGTCATAAGGAGCGCGCAACCTAGATCCCTCCCATGGGCAGTTCACAATAGGGTTCGTTCTCCTATGAGAATCTGCCATTGATCTGACAGGAGGTGGAGCTCAGGTAGTAATGCAAGCAATGGGAAAGGCTGTAAATACAGATGAAGCTTTGCTTTCCTGCCTGCCAATCACCTCCTGCTATGCGATCCAGTTCCTACCAGGCCATGGATGTGTACCAGTTCATGGCCCAGGGATTAGGGACCCCTGCCTCAACCCACGTCTACCTTGTAATTTCAGTGGAGACTCTGCTTTGAATCAACCAGATAATTGCTTTTCATTTTGCCTCCACCCCCAGCCTGCTTCCACTTTTGCTATTACACAGTCCATTTTCTGGTCTGTGATCTAAGATACCTTGGGAAATACTCAGAGTTATTCATCTTCCTTCTAGATTTCTAAATGGAGAACAACCAGAGGAGCAGGGAGACAGCCTGATTTACTCCTGCCCTCACCTTCCCCTTGGCACCCTTGTCTATATTCAAAGGTTCTGCCAAGTTGAGCTGAACCAGAGCCCCACTCAGGAGAGACCCAGGAGCTGAGAGCCACCGGCCAGTGATAGCTCTTCCATGGGGCCCTCCAAATTCATGGTCACAGGAGTGGAGAAGCCCTTTTTGATGGCCCCGGTGTCAGCCCTCTAAAGGTTCTGAGAGGATGGATGCCCCCACCCAGTGCTGACCAGGAAGTTTGCAAACTGACTTCAGACCATGCAGGGAAATTGCGGTGTCCCCAGCCTTGTTTTTTCTGCCCTCCCTCACCGGTGTTACCTTTGTGTTTGCATCAGGATCCCAGTTCCCTAAGGACCTCTTCAGCCTCCCTGGAAATCTCAAACCTGCCTTAAGAAAGGCTGAAAGACTCATGGCCACAGAAGTGGAGCTGCTGGGGCCACCCAGAGAAGGGATGAAGGGTGGAGGAGGGAACGGAGACTGCGAGTCAGTCTGAGGGATGGCACTGTGGGGGTGGGGAGGAACTAGGGGGTTTCTTGAAGGGGGCGTGTCTTCTTCTGGAGCCTGTGAGTTCAAACATGGACCCAGGCTGGTTCTCAGTGAGGGAGAGAAGGGCAAGAGGGAGTCAGGTTTGTTTGTTTATTTATTTGAGTCAGGGGTTCTCACTTTGTCTCATCCAGGCTGGAGTATAGTGGCACAATCACAGCTCACCGCAGCCTTGACCTGGGCTCAAGCGATCCTTCTGCCTTAGCCTCCCAATTAGCTGTTACCGCAGGTACACGACATCAAGCCCTGCTAATATTTTGATTTTTTTTTGTATAGAGATGAGGTCTCACTATATTGCCCAGGCTGGTCTTGAACTCCTGGGCTCAAGTGATTCTTCTGTCTCAGCCTCCCAAAGTGCTGGGATTACAGGCATCAGTTACCACGTCCAGCTAGAATCAGGTTTATTGAGCGCTTACTATGCCTGGGCTTCTATAGTTGAGTTGACTATTCCCATTGTACAGATGAGGAAGCTGAGACTCAGAGAAGCTAAGATAACCATATTCTCACAGCAGAGAATTTGAAGCCAGGTGTGTGACTTCAAAATCCATGCGCTCCTACAGGAGTGGGCACTTCCACCTGGTCCTTTTCATTCCTGTGTGGCATGGACCTTCCTCTTCCCTCCCGCTTTCTGGCTGCCTCCTTGCAGCTGGCTCAGATCGGGTCTGCTAGAGCTGGACAGAGAAGGCTATGCTGTGAGAATATGGCTATCTTAGCTTCTCTGAGTCTCAGCTTCCTCATCTGTACAATGGGAATAGTCAACTCAACATGTGTGCTCATGCATAACATGCGGGGACACTTGGGAAATACAGAGAGAAGGAGGAAGGCTTATGACCCTCAGATCTGTGGCAGGGTATGCAGAGATGCCCCCACCCACCACACCACAGGCTCCGGTTCCTGCCCAACCTCCCTGGTCTTCCCTAAGCTCAGACTCCTTGGATGGCCTTTCCCAGGCTGCCCCAGGGCTTTGTGGGTAGAGGGTGCTGTTTGTGACTGGCTGTAGTCCCTTTCCCTGTGGGGGAGGGGGTGGCAATTCAGAAGACTCACTTGTGGGTCCGTATGGGACCAATTTTCTTTTACTCCATTCCCCCTTCTTTATGTGCAAAAAAGCTTTGGGGGAGAAACGGCTCTTCCAGAAAATTACACCCTGCACCTCCCTCTCCACAGCTCGAGGAAGTCATTTAAGATGGAAATTAGAGCCCATTATTGCACATTTAATTACCCACCAAATGAATGGCATATTTAATAGAAATGGCAAAATCCTTCAACATGTGTAAGATTTCTAGTTCATGCATCTCCAGACATGTTGCAAAATAATTCATTAATTAGCGATGTGAGCTGCTGGGGCTGCCTCCGGGGGAGAAGCAGAGCCAGGGAACGGGGCCAGGGATGTGTGAGGCAATTAGACCCCTGGGACCCAGGTAAGACAGAATTGGCTCTGAATGTGCTCTGAGGTGAAGGGCCCCCTCCTCACTAGGGGCTGGGCAGGGAGGCCAGTCCTGGGGCCACAGAGACCTGGGCAGGCTGGTTCTTGGCTGAGTCGGGAGAAGGGGGTGAGGTGGTCTGTCTTCAGTCCCTCTCCCCACCCCCAGGTGCTTGTGTCACCTGTGCAGCCCCAGGCCAGAAGCAGATGTGGGCTGGGGGGAGAGCTTCAGAAATAGCAGGGACAAGGGAACAGTTTCTGGGCTGGGGGGGAAGGGCAGGCTCTGTCCCCCCTCCCCCCTGACCCATGCTTTAGCTGTGTCCTCTCAGCTTTGACTCCAGGCTGTTGTCACATTTTAGGGATGTTTGTTCATTCACTCAAGCAGCCACCATTTATGGAACATCTGCTATTTGTGGAAAATCTGTTTGTTAATTCAACCATGCAACCAATCAACCTTCTTATTAAATACCTATTATTCATTCATTTCCTCATTCACTCGTTTTTTTTAAGCAATGCACTAGCCAGACAACATATATTGAATACCTACTAATTCCCTCATTCTTGCAACCAGTTGGCATTTACTGCATACCTACATTTGACCACCCATGCATCTATCCACCCACCCACCCAAATGTTAACTGAATACCAAATACCTATTCACTCATGTTGTCTTCAGACATATACTGAGCACCACTCTGTACCAGGCATTGTGTAGATGTGAGGGAAACAAAGGTCAAGACACAGATGACCTTCAAGAAGCTTAGAGTCTGACTGGGCCTGGTGACTCATATCTGTAATCCTAGCACTTTGGGAGGCTAAGTCAGGAGGATCACTTGAGGCCAGGAGC
>CAUYQG010249481.1:0-11732 GCA_963574415.1 Tarsius wallacei
GTATTAAAAAATGCTTCATATCACATGTCATCAGGACAATGAAAATTAAACAATGAGATACTGCTGTATACCTATAAGAGTAGCCAAAATCTGGAATGCTGACAATACCAAATACTGGCCAAGATGTGGAGCAACAGGAACTCTCATTCATTACTGGTGGGAATGCAAAATGATACAACCATGTTAGAAGACAATTTGGCTATTTCTTACAAAACTAAACATACTCTTACCAAATGATCTAGCAATCATGATCCTTGGCATTTACCCAAAGGAGCTGAAAACTTATGTGCACACAAAACCCTGCATACAGCTGTTTGTTTCATCTGTAACCATAACTGCCCAAATGTAGAAGCAACCAAGATGTTCTTTAGTAGGTGATAAACTGCAGTATACCCAGACAATGGAATATTACTCAACACTAAAAAGAAATTGGTTATTAAGCCATGAACAGACATGGAAGAACCTTAAATATACACTACTAAGTCAAAGAAGTCAATATGGAAGGACTGATGTATGATTTCATCGTGGGATATATAACGTATATGTGGATGGTGGATGATTCCAACTGTAGGGCATTCTGGAAAAGTTAAAATGCTGGAGACAGTAAAAAGATCAGTAGTTGCCAGGGATTGGGTGGAGAAAAGGTGCAGCACAGAAAAGTTTTGGACCAGTGAAAATATTCTATATATTTATTTGATGGATACATGTTCTTATACATTTGTGCAAACCCATAGACTATACAGCACCAAGAGTGAACTTTAATTTAATTGTAGACTTTGGGTGATGATGATGTGGCAGTGAGTCCATCAGTTGTAACAAATATGCCACTCTGGCGAGGGGATGTTGATAATGGGGAAGCTGTGCATTTGTGGGGGTAGGTACATATGGAAAATCTCTGTATCTTCATTTTAGTTTTTTTTAAGTCAGGGTCTCACTGTGTTACCCAAGTTGGAGTGCAGTGGCATGATCATGGCTCCCTGCAGCCTCTACCTCCAGGGCTCAGGCAATCTTTCTGTCTGCCTCAGCCTCCTGAGTAGCTGGGACTACATGTTTGTGCTGCCATGCCCTGCTAATTTTTTTCAAAAATCTTTTTGTAGAGATGGGGTCTTGCTGTGTTACCTAGGCTGGTTTCAAACACCTGGGCACAAGGAATCCTCTCACCTTAGTCTCTCTAAATGCTGGAGTTATAGGCGTGAGCCTTTGGGCCTAATCTGTTCATCTTAATTTTGCTGTGAACTTAAAATTGCTCTAAAAATATAAAGTCTTTTAAAAAGAGATGGCAGGATTTTTTTTTAAAAAATTATCTATTATATTGGTTCATAAAATAGTGTATTTATTTAACAACTCACTCTGCTATAATGATAATCTATTTTCAAAGCAAACTCATGGGGCAGTTAAATATAAAATAAACAGTTGGCCTAAACTAAGGGAAGTGAGGACCAGTTGGAGGCCCAAACTTCTGCAGTAGACTACTTATGTACCTAATCCTGACTTGTACTCCACATCTCAATAATAAAGAGAAAAAAAAAAAACCAGTTGATTCAGAGTGGTATGGAGATGCTCAGATTTCCTAGACTCAGATATCTTCAGATTTCCCCAAGGGCTTGAAACACAGGCATCCTTCCTTAGTTGAATTAATGCATTATGAGGAAATTGTCTGGTACAAGTTATATTATCTGTGTGTGAGAGAGCATCAATAATGTAATTATCATTTCATGGAAACCCCTTGGAGGTTGTTCCAAGTGTTTATGATTGATGCCTATGATCTACTGAGCTGGAATAGTTTTCATTGATAATTGGGAAAATTAGAGCACTTCCATAAATGCAAAAATACCACCAATAACCTCAAATGTTTGAACACTTCTGAAGTAGTTCAATAATAAACTCTATTCCTCCTTTTCCTTCAATTTGCTTCAATTTGATATTTATATTAATATGATTGTCACTGCATGTCAATAAAATTAGTGTCTGTCCTCAGTCTATATATACTTGCTCTAGTGTATTTATCTTCACTTGGGAAAATTTTCATTACTGCTAGTTCTCCAGACATAATTCTATCCAATTTTTTTTGCAAAGTATTTTCTTATTATTTTCATATAGCCATTCCATATTTAAATGTCCAGGGTACTACATTTTCGTTTACTGCAATATTAAAACTGATTAATTTTTTTTATTTTTGTAGAGAAGAGGTCTTGCTATGTTCCCCAGGTTGGTCTTGAACTCCTAGACTCAAGCCATCCTCTCACCTCGACCTCTCAAAGTGTTAGGATTACAGGAGTGAGTCACTGTGCCTGGCTTAAAGCTGATTAATTGTTTTAAAAACTTGATCTTGGTCAGGCATGGTGTCTCAGCCTGTAATCCCAGCACTTTGGGAGGTCAAGGTGAGAGGATTGCCTGAGCCCAGGGGTTCGAGACCAGCCTGAGCAACTTGGTGAAGCCTCTCTACGATAAAATTTAAAAAAAAAATTATCCAGGCATGGTGGCGCGTGCCTGTAGTTCCAGCTACTTGGAAGACTGAGGTGAAAGGATGCCTGAACCCAGCAGGTCGAGATTGCAGTGACTGGGAGTGTGCCACTGCACTCCAGCCTGGGCAACAGAGTGAGACTTCAACTCAAAAAAAAAAAAAAAAACCCAAAAAACTTTGATCTCAAGCTGGGTATGGTGATAGAAGCCTTTAGTCCCAGCTACTCAGGGAGCTGAGGCAGGAGGATTGCTTGAGCCCAGGAGTTTGAGGCCAGCCTAGGCAACATAGCAAGACCCCAAATTTTTAAAAAGAAAAAAAAAATCCTTTAATCTTAAAATTATTGAAGTAAGCCTATGGAAGAGAAAAATTAGAACATGGTAGAGTACGTAAAGTAATAAATATAATTCTCCAAGTTAAGTGTTTCGGCTGAGTGTGGTGACTCACACCTGTTATCCCAGCACTTTGGGAGGCCGAGGTGGAAGAATTGCTTGAGTTCAGAAATTCAAGACGAGCCTGGACAACATAACAAGACCCTCTCTCTACAAACAATAAAGAGTTAATTGTGCACCAACAAAGCATTTCTCTACTAAAAGGCATTTTGTAGTGTTGTAGGAAGTAAGTCAAGGTAGCAGTTGCCCACTGTGGTCCCCAGTTTTGAAGATGAAGGGCTGAATCATGGGAAGGCAACAGGAAAGGCAAAGGCCAACCCACCTGACACTCATTCCCCCAGTGCAGATGATCAGTTGTAATAAACCTTGTGACCACTTACTACCATATGAAAAATTCTCTAATCTGGCTTCCTAACTGCAATGAGAGCTATGGAGAGTAAAAGAGAAGAGATTCTATATTAAAACCCAAGTTTGCATCAGAGGAACAAGGGTGATTAGATGGAGAAAAAGATAAAATTGATCCATTCAAGAAAAAAAAAGAGAGGGAAAAAAGAAAAGAAAATTTAAAAATGAAAATGGTTAACAAACCATGGGGTGTCATGCCAACCTGATTTTTCACAAAACTGGCTCATCCTAAAGCTAGAGAGTAAACGAAGATGGCATGGTGGCTCACTCCTATAATCCCAGCACGTAGGGAGGCTGAGGCGAGAGGATTCCCTGAACCTGGGGGTTTGAGACCAGCCTGGGACAGGTGGGACCTCATCTGTACAATAAATCAAAAAAATTAGCTGGGTGTGGTGGCACGCATCTGCAGTTCCAGCTACACAGGAGGCTGAGACAGGAAGATTGCCTAAACTCAGCAGGTCAAGGCTATGGTAGCCATGAGCATGCCACTGCACACCAACCTGGGTGACAGAATAAGACTCCAACTCAAAAGTAAATAAATAAACAAGCAAACCAACACCCAAGGACATCCCACTAAATGAGAAAGATATGGTCCTTTTCATAATTTGGCATACTGGGTAGTCATAGATGGTTTTTAATATAAAATCCTAATACTGTGACTACTTACAACCCCAGATATTTTACCCACTCCTCTTAGGCAACAAAGGATTGATTCAAGATGAAAAATGAAACCTTCAGCTTGTATTCTAAGGTAAGGATTCAAATGACCCCCAAATACATAAGGAAAAGCATCCAGATGGTTCTATTGATACTATTTTTTTGACAAATAGCAAGAAACACCCACATGGGACTCATACAGAAACATTGGAACAAAACCAGAGTGGAATAAAGGATGTAAGTTATAGATGGAAGAGCACACTTTGGAAGACCAAAATTTTACATAATTGTTTGATTCTCAAGGAGATTAAAGAAAATATGGGCTCTATAAAACAAGAAAAGAAAATGTCAAATAACCCTAACTCTACCACTAATTACCTACATAATCTTTACTAAAACAAATGAAAAAAAGAAGCACTAAAAGAATTGTTTTCAGGCCGGGCACAGTGACTCAAGCTTGTAATTCCAGCACTTTGGGAGGCTGAGGCAACAGGATTGCCTAAACCCGGGGTTTCGAGACTAGTCTAGGCAACTTGGCGAGACCTCGTCTCTACAATAAATCAAAAAATTAACCAGGCGTGAAAGCGCGTGCCTGTAGTTCCAGCTACCTGGAAAGCTGAGGTGGAAGGATCGCCTGAGCTCAGCAGGTTGAGGCTGCGGTGGCTGTGAGCATTCCATTGCACTCCAGCCTGGGCAAAAGAGTGAGACTCTGACTCAAAAAAAAAAAAAAAAAAATGTTTTCTTCATCTTTAAGAGATAAATGGAAATAAAAATTCAAGTTATGTAGAAAAGGAACAGTGATACTCATTAAACCTGTTAAACACAGAATTTGTATAATTCTGACAAATGGTTAGAGAGCAGAATATAAATCTTAAAAATATTGAAGGATAATCTTAGTGTACAGTGATAATCATTTAACTATCATAGTCTAGGGCAAAGTTCTCAGAGCATGCAAACAAAAATTGCAAGCTGGAAAGCAGGAGAGAATGGAAAGCAATACTAACGCTGTATTGCACAGGCACATACAATAGAAATTTTAGTCCTGCTATGTGATTTTACTGCACTTTTATTTTTATATAAGAATAAAAACCAGCCGGGCTCGGTGGCTCAGCCTGTAATCCCACGCCTTGGGAGGCTGAGGTGAGTGGATTGCCTGAGCCTGCAGGTTCGAGACCCGCCTGGGCAGGCGAAACCTCATCTCTACAACAAATCAAAACTTAGCCCGGCGTGGTAGCGCGCGCCTGTAGTTTCAGCTACTTGGAAGGCTGAGGCGGAAGGATCGCCGGAGCTCAGCAGGTCGAGGCTGCGGTGGCCGGGAGCGGCCACTGCACTCCAGTCTGGGCGATGGAGTGAGACGCCAACTCAAAAAAAAAAAAGAATAAAAACCATTTTTGTTTTCTAAAACTAAGTTCAGGTGATGTAAGAAACTGTGGCTACTTAACCTCAGGGTATTATAGACCCTTAGGTATGATAGAAATCGCTGAGGCTACCTATGAAAGTGTATAATGGCTTAGCACATGTTGTTGATTCATTTCAGACTCTGATCAAAATAATGCCAGTCAGCTGAGTCAAGTGTGTGCATTCCTTACTCAGCCACAGACAGCTTCATGATGGTTCATCAAGCAGCTGATTAGAATTGTACTCTCTCTGCCACAAGTTCACAGATCCCACCCAGTGGTCACACCTTTGGTGTGATCCTTGCTCTTGATGCATCTTTCTCCATTTTGCTATTCAGGGGCAGCACAAGAGAGATTTTGTGTTCTAGAAAGAAAAAAAGTACTTTAAGCAGCCTTGTCAATGCACTGAATTTGATTCGTTTTGTTGAATATGTTCGAAAGAGGAGTACTGGGGAATTTCGTGATTCCACAGCTTAAACTTGAAAGGAGAAACTTAAGTCAGTTTTGGGGTATGTGGCAAGAAGCTTCACAGAGGATAAAGTATGCATGTGGCTCTTTTGTGAAGAGGAGTATCTTTCTCTCGTGACCTGAAGAAGATGCCAAATGTATGAATTCCAAGTCCACTTATTTAACATTTCTTGAGGTGATACAATATTGCCTATGGAGAATCTTTGTACACAGAATTTCGTCCCGGTCCTGTTTTGGCAAAGTACCAGTTTGTGGACCTCCAGGACTTGCAAAATGAGATTTTTTAAATCTCATTTTTTCATTTGTTTTAGTAAAGGTTATGTGGGTAATTAGTGGTAGACTTAGGGTTATTTGACATTTTCTTTTCTTGCTTTATAGAGCCCATATTTTCTTTAATCTCCTTGAGAATCAAAGCAATTATGTAAAATTTTGGTCTTCCAAAGTGTGCTCTTAAAATGAGATTTTTAATCTTGTAAGAATTGCCATTATGACTGAGTGTACTCTATTATTTTCTAAATAAATATATTTTTGTATGCTTTGTGTATTTCAAGCAAACATTTTGTGTTTGTTTTCCAATGTTTTTATAATAAATCATAATCTTAAAAATAAAGAAAAAATCATACTATCAGAGCATTGCCTGTATTACAGTTCATAAGTGCTGACATCTAGTGGTTGTTTCTATTCTTTGATAAATACTAGCCAGGTAGTCTTCTGCTGGCTGCATCATAATACTTGTTTTAACGGTATTTATTTCAAAATCATGTGATTTCTCTTCATAAAACCCCATGCACTTTAAATATTTTGGTTAAGAAAAACCATTCTACTTATAAGTGGGAGCTAAACACTGGGTACACACAGACATAAAGCTGAGAACACCAGACACTGGGGACTCCTAATAGAAGGAAGAGGAACGGAGGGGCACGGGCTGGAAAACGACCAATTGGTACCATGCTCACTATTTGAGTGAAGGGTTTCATGGAAGCCCAACCCCACCATCACGCAGTGTGTCTGTGTAGCTAACATGCGCATGTGCACCCTAAAGTTAAAATTAAAAAACGGAAAGAAAAATCATTCTGAAACTTTAGGATTAAAATTTGGAATTTTTTTTCCCAACAAGTATGCCATTCACAAGTGCAGTACTTCCCTATCATAATAGCCTGATACATGCCATGATTTTTCAGCAGAGGCATGGGAGAGAGGTGGGAAGTCCTAGGAGACAGGTAAGAAATTTCCCAATTCCTCTTACACAAAAATGGACCCTGAACACTAGTCATATTAGCACAAGGGTGGGATGGGCAGTCACTGGGTACTGCTTGGGGAGAGAGGGAGCAGGGAGGACAAGAGACAACACAAAGGGTACCTGGTCCACTACCAGGGGAAATGAGGGCCAGTTAGAAACCCAGATTTCACCTGCATGCAGCCTACTTATGCAGTTAATCCTCCCTTGTACCCCACGTCGCTATAATTTAAAAAGAATGAATTTTAAATAAATAAATTCATTTCCCCATCCCCTTGAAATTTGCTATTTTTAGGTTTTTCTTTCATGTCTGCTTATGAAGGCAGATAGCATTACTGAATAGTCATGATGCTTAAATTCATTGGCATTTCCTGGAAGCTTAGATCTAGTACTATTTGACAAGCACAAAAAACACTTATAATGAAAATATTCACTTATTAGGCATGTGCTATTCCCCACCTAGTCTTTGGGACACAAAGTGAATTTTTGTGCACCTTACTGAGAAATTTTAAGGTAGGAAAAACAAATATGTCATGAAATATTTGCAATTTAGTATTAGAATAGTAGGACTATGGTAAAGAATTGAAAAAAACAGTGGGGGAAAGTATTGGAGAGATGAAGAAAAGATTTCACATAGAAGTGGTCTCTAAATTGGGGTTTGAAGATTATGAGTTATTCAGGTGACAAAAGAAACATTCTAGGAAGTCATTTATTCATTAGTCAATACATTTGTATTGACCACCTACCATATGCCTAGCGGGGTACAGAATGTGCAAAAGGCTAGAGATATAAATGGTAGTTGAGAGTACGTTATTGCTAAAGCATCAAATAGAAGAAATTGGGCGAGAAGTGGGATGAGGTGTGCAGTGGAGAAAGACAAATCTGATATACAATCCCATATCTATCACACTTTTATATAACTTCAACAGGTATCATGTGCTGATGTTGACTAGGAGTTTCTGCTTCAGGTTGTGAGTCCAGCCAGCCCACAGCTCAGTCTGGGCTCAGACTGTCGGAACAGAGTCTATCAGGGTATGAGCTCATGGTGATAGCAGAAGTACAAGGCTAACCATTCAAGCTCCTTTCAATGTCTATTCATGTCACATCCCTAACATCCAATTGGTCAAAGCAACCACATAATCAAAGTCAAAGTCAAAATCAAGGGACTAGGAAGCACTCTGTACCTCCCTGGAGCCATGATATCAGTGTGGATATATACTATTGCCAAGAGGAATAAGATTTTGGAGTAATTTCTTTTGCTCTATGTCATTTATTACAACAGCCTTATGTATCATTCTAAGGAGCTTGGAATGAATAAGGCAATGGAGAAAGACCCGATCAAATCTGTGATTTTAGAAAGTCAGTTATCCGGATGTCATGAAGGATGGAATTGAAATAGAAAGAGACTAAAAGCAAAAATAGCCATTGCAGTAACCTCTTAGTCTACAGATGACAAAGACCTAAACTGGAAATGTCTTTTGCGCTTTATAGATGCAGGAGACACTATTAAAAACGAGGAGAAAGCAATACAATAAGGTTAAATCCTAAGTCTGAATTCTTAAAGATTTATCAGTTTTATTTTATTTGCTTTTTAAAAATTACTGAATGAATCTGATCAGAGCAGTTCTTCCTAAGGCCATAGAATTTAGACTTTAAAAACTAAATGTAGTCCTAAATCACATAAACCAATTCTGTTTTCCTATAGATGTAGAAAGTGAAGCTCATGCAGGCGTGTGTTAGAAGTGGCTTGTACTGGCTTGTAAGAGCCAATTGTTAAAATTTCAGGAAGTGTGTGAGCCAGTTGATTTACACAACCATCATTAAAAAGCCCATTATATAAACTTAACAGTGAAATATAGTCTATTACAAATGAAAGTAATCACTTCTGCTTTCAGCCGAGGTGAAGAAACAACTGGATTTACATACCTACCTGAAAAAAAAATCAGAAAATGTAGACAAAATATACGACATGACAGTTTTCTAGACACTGGGTATTTGATAACAAAAGACAATGATCCCTGAGAGATGGGGAACAAACAAGGCGAGCCCTATAATTGCCTCAGCTTACTGCCTTGAGAACAGGTTTCATGGAGCAGGGGGAGAATCCAGGCAGAGTCCAGGACTTCCTGAAGTGAGGAAATAAAGCTGACAGTTTAGGAAGATCAAGACAGGGTTCACAGGACAAAATACCAGAGAGGAGAGACCTGTACCAAGAGAGAATCTCAGAGCTCTGCAAAAGACTTCTCTGGAGTAGTCAGTGGAACACTGACCAGCACACACAAACAGAGACATCACTTGAAGCCAACAAAATAACTACTTGAAAAGAGGGAATAGTACTCTGTGCTCACACATGGACTGATATGGTGCCTGCAACCACCAGCCAGACCGGGAAAAAAACCTCATAATTTGGGTAAAATATTAAGAAGGGTCTCAGTATTGAAGAATAATTAACCCTAGACTAGATACTACTCTGGTCCCACCTTTAAAAACCCTTAAAATTGAGACCCCCAAAAGAATAAACTGTTTTCAAATAACTACATCTCAGAAAAAAGCTCAAGAAAATTTATGAGTACAAAAATAGGCAGCGCTCAAGAAAGTAAAATTCACAATAGCCAGTATAATATTATGAGACATAGAAGCAGAAAAATAACAGTTATAGGAAACAAATCAATTTAAAATGAACTCAGAACAGATACAGAGGCTACAATTAGCTGAAAAAGACAGTAAAATGTTACTTTAGCTGTGTACCATGTGTTCAACATTAAGTACAAACATGGAAGATATAAAAGACCCAAAAAGAATTTCTGGAGATGATAATTACAATGTTTGAGCTGAAAAAACATTGCCAGATTGGATTAACAGCTAATTAGACACTGCAGAAAGAAATACTGGTGAACTTGAATACATAGCAATAGAAACTATCGATGAAACCCAGAGAGTAAAATGATATTTTTTAGAATAGGAAGAGCATCAGTTGACTTTCAGATGAAAACACCCCAAATATCTATCAATAGATGGGTGGGTAAACAAATTATATCCACAGATGTAGATGGGTGTATATCTTTTATACTTGATAAAGTATATAATTAATTATATAGAAATGTTAAATTGTAGTAAACTATTTTCTTAAATTGTACACTGTGTTTAGTTCATGTTCTTTCTCATTCTATCACAGAATGTAGTTCTTTAAAAATTATTTTTGTGAGTCTCAGATGAAAACAGAGAATGGTGAATTTGAGAGGCAGGGAGAATGTAACATAAAGAAACTTCTCTTCCTTATTTTAGATAACTTCAGTGTTAACTGAGGTATAGATACTAGTATGTGGCTGGGCATAGTGGCTCACGCTTGTAATCCAGCACTTTGGGAAGCCAAGGCAAGAGGATTTCCTGAGCCCAGCCTAGGCAACTTGGCGAGATCTCGTCTCTACAAAAAATTAAAAAATAGCTGGGCTTGCTGGCATGTGCCTATGGCTCCTGCTACTTGGAAGGCTGAGGTAGAAGGATCACCTGAGCCCAGCAGGTTGAGGCTGAGATGGCTGTGATCATGCCACTGCACTCTAGACTGGGCGACAGAGTGAGACTCCAACTAAAAAAAAAAAAGATACCAGCATGTGGAATTAATTTCATAAAAGGAGAGAAATTAGGCACTGAGGGGTTAATAACTTGACACAGCCCCCTAAGGCAGAAATGATCTAATAATCTGTGTCCCTTGACTTCTAGATCAGCAAACCCTGTCTTGAGTGCTTAACTTATGACCTTATATTATCTACTCAAATCACAAAGTTCAATCTCTTGATAAAAGTTATGGAAAAACATCTTTATGTTACATTTTGGCATTTGTTCATGACTGCAGTACATGAAGTTGGTGAAGATTTTCATGTCCAGAGCCTTTTTACAACAGGTATAAGGGAAATCATGAAAGCCTTATAGGAGGGTAGAGAATCTTTTGACAATTCATAAACCGCCAGGCATGCAGTTTTGTGAAAGAGTGTGTTTTTTTATCTCTTATAATTCTTAAGAGACAGAAGACAGGGAAATATATGAAAAATTTAAAACTCTGAAGATTTAGCCGGGCTCGGTGGCTCAGCCTGTAATCCCGCGCCTTGGGAGGCTGAGGTGAGTGGAATGCCTGAGCCCGCGGGTTCGAGACCCACCTGGGCAACTTGGTGAGACCGCATCTCTACAATAAATCAAAAAATTAGCCGGGCGTGGTAGCGTGCGCCTGTAGTTTCAGCTACTTGGAAGGCTGAGGTGGAAGGATCGCGGAGCCCAGCAGGTCGAGGCTGCGGTGGCCGGGAGCGGCCACTGCACTCCAGTCTGGGCGACAGAATGAGACTCCAGCTCAAAAAAAAAAAAACCAAAAAAACTCTGAAGATTTAAAACATACTCGAATTTCTTTTCTTTTCTTTTCTTTTCTTTTTTTTTTTTTTTCCAGTCTCAGGTTTATTTGTACAAATAGCACAGGAGGACAGCATCCTGGAGGTCAAATCAGTCCCTCTGTCCACACATTGGCAGACAGAGGCCTCTACTCTGGAGCTTTTATGGGGGTCTGGGCACCTTTGGGAGCCTGAGTAGGAGCTGGAACTGAAGCTGGAGTTGCAGGTGAAGCTGCGGCCGGGGCCTTAGTTTGGTCCTTGGCCTTTGGCCGGTAGAGCCTGTGGCCCTTGGCAATACGGGCACGAATATGCTTCCCAAGCTTGGGGTGGGCAATGTAT
>CAUYQG010249483.1:0-18662 GCA_963574415.1 Tarsius wallacei
ACGCCCGGCTAATTTTTTTTGATTTATTGTAGAGATGAGGTTTCGCCTGCCCAGGCGGGTCTCGAACCCGCGGGCTCAGGCAATCCACTCACCTCAGCCTCCCAAGGCGCGGGATTACAGGCTGAGCCACCGAGCCCAGCTAAAGTTCATTCTTTTTAAGAATTTTTCTGTATAACCTTGCTTGTTTTCTCCTTATATTATTCAGCTAGTCTAATCTTTAAAATTTCTTTAAACTGTTTTACTAGAACCATGCTATATTATATAACAATGTTTTTCAGATACTAAATTATGACAGTGAGTTCCTAGCTAAGTCTTCTTTGGAAGCTCAGGTGATTCTGCTATAGGAGATCTATGTTTTAAGAAATGACACATCAAACTGAAGAATAATGATGCTCGATAAGAGGCAAAAGGAGCCATTACACAGAAGTGTGAGTAGTGTCTAGAAAGGGGACTACAGCCTAACTATATTACATAGCCTTACAAATTTATTCCTGTTAGGAAAACCAATAAAACTTCTCAGAGGTAAACACTGTACTTCAAATCACTTTCTATGGACCTAGGGAAAGAGAACAACTGTAGCTGAAGTGGTTCAGAATTCCATTCTATTCAAGAACTTAAAATGAGTGGTTTACTATATATAAGCTTAGAGAACCAGAATGAAGTGAGACCCTGGGCTGGGGGTGGAGGGGGTGGCATGGAAAAGGGACTGGGGCTTGGAAAGATTCTTCTCCCTCCCACTTTCCACTCAAAACTCATTTTAAAAACCAGCGTTTCGGGTATATGCATGAAGTTCAAACCTATGT
Organism: Tarsius wallacei; assembly: GCA_963574415.1. Classification (NCBI taxonomy): domain Eukaryota; kingdom Metazoa; phylum Chordata; class Mammalia; order Primates; family Tarsiidae; genus Tarsius; species Tarsius wallacei. The sequence goes on from CAUYQG010249483.1 coordinate 804, forward strand.
GACTAAAAAGTCACAGATGAAAAGAATGGGCTTGAAAGAATGGGCTCAAAAAGTCTTGAAGTGACAGGCAAAGTTTTAGCCTAAGTAAAGCTTTTACCCTTGGCCGGACTCGGTGGCTCAGCCTGTAATCCCAGCACTTTGGAAAGCCGAGGCGAGTGGATTGCCTGAGCTCAAGGGTTCAACATCAGCCAGGGCAACTTGGTGAGACCTCTCTCTACAATAAATAAAAAATTAGCTGGGTGTGGTGGCGCGTGCCTGTAGTTTCAGCTACTTGGAAGGCTGAGGCAGAAAGATCTACGGAGCCCAGCAGGTCGATGCTGGGTTGGCAGTGAGTGTGCCACTGCACTCCAGCCTGGGCGACAAAGTGAGACTCCAACTCAAAGAAAAGAAAAGTTTTCACCCTAACAATGGCCAGCTCAGTCTTGGCAGGCACATCTAGGTCCTAGGCCTATTAGTCTCTAATTTTTTTGTCCAAAAATCCATTCCTATTCCACAGTTTTGAATCACATAGCTTAAATGTGGCGCTCACATCAGCACCACGGTCTTGATTTTTAACCAAATTACCTCAGCTGTCCTAAGGCAATTGTTTCCTTTGGGTGGATAAATTTCCAGTCCTGGGGAAATATAGAAATCAATATAGAAATGATGAAGAAGTGAATCAAAGTCTACAGTATTAGTAATTTGACATATATATCTGTAATAATTTATTATGGTATTTTATACTCTCTTTAGTAAGATATTTGCAAGAAAAGAAAATCTGATCTGCTAAATTTATAAGTTTAACTTATTAGACTTTTAAGGATTATTTAAATGTTTAGGAAGATTTGTTTGCAACACTGATAAATCTACCTTGTTAGGTACTTGAAATATTTTAGAGGATCAGACAAATGTAAATTTATAAGTTGGAATGTTTAAGACTGTAAGTAATTAGGCATGAAATTATCATTCAATAATTAAGAAGCAATATTTATTATTTCCATCTGACATTAAGAACCAAATGGCAACACAGATAATATTGAACTTTTAGTAAATTTTATGAGTTCAACCATTTTTAAAGAGAACTACAAAAATAGATAATTATAGGAATATGGTCCTGGGCAAAAATGTATCTACCCCAAGATCAACACATTTCATTTAATTAGTATCATTTCCTACAATATAAATATATACAAACAATATATATATGTGTGTAAATATATATATATATATATATGGCATTCACAATTATTTGATGGTCATAAAAAATGAAAATAGGTATTCTGCATGTAACGACTTCTTTTCAAAGACGACATGGCTTCTTTTGTAAATGTTTATAAAAGCTTGTCTTCTGTCCATAGAACACAGAACAAGCAGAGCATTTTTTCATACTGCCCAGAAAACACTCCTTAATCAAAACCACAAATAGGCTGCTTTTACGATTTCTTCACTGAAATCATGGCCTTTACAGTGAAGACAAAAAGCAACAGCTAAAATAAATTCCAGCTGCTATGGTAAGGATTATTATACTATAGTTAGTCACTGAATAGGCCCACTTTAAGCCCATCAACTCTATTTACATAAGCACAGCCCCTCAGATGGCAATTATTTCCAGATACTCCTAACCTGAACCATTAACCAAAAAACTGGGAATTTAATATCAGTTTCTATTCCCTTAAACTACAAAACTAGTATCAGACTTTCAAAATATTTTCTATTTATAAATGAAGATATATATATATATATAGTATAAAATTCCCAAAACTGAAGAGCTAATATCAATTATTCTATTCCCTGAAAATTTCCTAAGTCCCTATTTTATAGATATTTACATTTAGAAATGGCGAAACTCAGAGCCATTAATCCCATTTTATCACTGCATTTAAAAAATTTTATGCCCCTGTACACATTTTCTTATTCTCTAATATTCAGTGAATAAGTTATTCCTTTGGTTTGTGCAAGAGATGGGGGGGGTAGTTAAATACCTAAACCCAGTAGACAGCTTCTAGTAGATTAGCATCCATAGCAAGATGCTATTAATGGGAGAATGGGAGAATGCAGGGTCAGAAATCAGAACAGGAAACTACAACTGTTAATAATTTTATACACACACTTATACACACACACACACACACACACACACACATATACACACACTGAGTTTTTGTCCACATAAACCTTTTTAAAATAAAACACATAAAATAAATTAAATATAAGTCAGCAAATAATAAAGCTATAATTTAAAAATATTTTTAAAAGCATAAAAGTAAAACAAGAACTATTCTTGAATTTACCAAAGAGGTAAGAAGTTTCTAGACCATCAAGGATTAACTGAAATATAGTATTAAGTAGGTAGAAATAACAATTTTTAGTTTGTATCAATTGTAACACAGCAACAAATGAACATGTTTTAAAATCATTTTAAACACATTGTAACAAATTTAAACACATTTTATTTAATATTTGGCCTATAAAGATGTCAAAATGGATTCAATAATATTGAACATCTACTTCTCATTTTTTAAAACTCTTAATAAACCAGCAGCAAATTGGTTTCTTTTAAATTTATTTTCAAAGGCTGGCCTAATGTTTAATGGTAAAGCATTATAAACATTCCAATAATGTAAGTGATCTGATGAAACATTACAAGCACTAATTAATAAACAAGATGTTCATTATAATCACAGTGTTCCAGATGTTCTAGCCAATGTAATTAAACAATCTGGCTCCAGAGCCTATCCATTAAATATGCCCTATATCAGCAGCCCCCAACCTTTTTGGCATCAGAGACCTGTTTCACAGAAGACAATTTTTACAAGAATGGGGTGGGAAATGGTTTTGGGATGATTCAGGCACATAACATTTATTGTGCGCTTTATTTCTGTTATTATTACATTGTAATATATAATGAAATAATTACACAACAAACCATTAAAAAAAAAGGTGCAGATGGAAGTGGTAAATAAAATAATGGGCGGGCCATGCACAGATTAAAGTAAGTGTTGGATTCTGACTTACAGTCTGCTACCAGATGCAGCTATACAATTGAAGTACATCAACTCACTTGCCACTCACTGATAGCATTTTGATATGAGTCTTCAAGCAACTGATTTATTATGGTCCTCTGTGCAGTCAAACTCTCTGCTTATGTTAATCTGTATTTGCAGCCTCTCCCCAGCATTAGCATCACCCCCTCAGCTCTACCTCAGATCATCAGGCATTAGTTTTTCATAAAGAATGCAAGCTAGATACCTCGCATGTGCAGTTCACAATATGGTTCACTCTCCTATGAGACTCTAAAGCCACTGCTGATCTGACAGAAAATGGAGCTCAGGCAGTAATACAAGTGATAGGGAGTGGCTGTAAATACAGATGAAGCTTTGCTAGCATGCCCAGCACTCACCTCCTGCTGTGCTGCCCAGTTCCTAACAGGCCATGGACCAGTTGGGGACCTCTGCCCTATATCGCTCTTCCAAAGGACTTATAAAGACCACTTAGAATCTTTTAAACTTCTAAAGGAAAAATGAGAACAAACAGGTAACAAATACATGAAAAATGTTAAATCTCAACACACATTAAAAAGTTTACATAGAGCCTGGCATATAGTAATTCAACTAATGTAAGATATTATTATTTGTATTAATAATAAAAAGCCACTTGTCCCAGCCTTAAGTAAAAAATAAAAAGTCTGTTTCATGTTGCTATAAAAGAATACCTGGCCAGGTACAGTGGATCATGCCTGTAATTCCAGCATTTTGGGAGGCTGAGGCGGGAGGAACCCTTTAGCCCAGGAGTTAAAGAACAGTCTGGGCAACGCAGTGGAACCCTGACTCTTAAAAAAAAAAAAAATTTAATTAGCCAGGCATGGTGGTACAAGGTTGTATGAAGTCACACCTATTGGGGAGGCTGAGTATAAGCGGATCACTTGAACCCAAGAGTTCAAGGCTGCAGTAAGCTACAATTATACTCCAGTCTGGGCGACAGAGCAAGATTCTGTCTCCAAAAGAAAAAGACTACTGGGTAACTTATAAAGAAAAGGGGTTTATTTAGATTGCAGTTCTGGTAGCTAGAAAGCCAAAAAGCACAGTGCTGGCATCTGCTCAGCTTCCGGTAAGGGCCTGAGCTGCATAAAGACATGGTAGACAAGTGGAAAGGCAAGTAGGCATTTGTAAAGAGGACCAAGCAGGAAGAGGAAACTCACTTTACACTCTAGCAGGAACAAATTAACTTCCACAGGGGCAAGAACTTAATCCATGGGGAGGGCATTAATTTATTCACAAGGGATCTACTTCCATGACCCAAACACTTCCCAGTGGATTTTACCTCCCAACACTGCTCACTTACAAACCTCAACCTGAGTTTTGGTAAAGACAAGTTATACTCAAACCACAGCAGAGCTGTTACATTAAATATACAGTTGGCCCTCTGTATCCAGGGATTCTGCATCCAGAGACTCAACCAACCATGGATGGAAAATATTTGAGGAAAAAAATCCATAAAGTTCCAAAAAGCAAAACTTGAATTTGCCACGTGCCAAGTACTATGTTACATCCATGTGAATGAAGTGATATGTAGGCATTATAACAGGTATTACAAATAGTGGTTTAAAGTATATAGGAGGATGTGCACAAGTTACATACAAATAGTATGCCATTTTATATAAGGGTCTGGAGCATCCATGGATTTTGGTATCCACCATGTGGTCCTGCAATCAATTCTCCATGGATATGAGGGGCAACTATATACCAAAGTAACCTTAACCCTTCTAAAATATAAAGAATTCTGACATTCCAAAACACATGTGGTCTCAAGATTTTGAACAAGTGATTATGGTCCTGCCCCTTGATACTGACTTATTATGAAAAAATATTAATAATGATTTATTATATATGTATTTTTTAAAGGCAGCCAAATTCCAGGTTGCACATAATTGTCTGTTTTGGAGGTGCCAAGGGTTCAGTAGGAATTCCTGCCAAAGGTCAATCACTGTAGGTAAACGAATACTCCTTTTCTTCTAGAAGTCTAATGTCAGTGGGTAAGAACAAACTCACTAGGATTGTTCATATGTCAGTTGTTTCCAGTTAACAGTAAGCTCCATCTGCAATGGCATGGATTATATATTTGTTTACTACCTTGGCCCTTGTAATTAATACTTGACTACTGGAATAGATCAGTGAATAAACTGCATTATCTGCAACTCTGCACACCTGTATCAGAGGCCTACTTGCCTAATGCACGATTCAAGTTTTAGTAAGTCCTCTAAGTTCTCATTATACAGGCGTAGAATGGGAACAAGAAGGATGTATCAGTTAGGATGTTTTCACATACATGTAAGAGAAAACCCAAAGCCAAATGATTAAACAAGGAATGTACTGGCTCATGCAACTGTAAATCTAGAGGTAAAGCAGCTTCAGGGAAGGCTTGATCCAGCAGCTCAACTGAGGTGATCAGGGTATCGTTTTTCTGTATTCTACTCCATCAGTGTTGGCTTCTTACTCGACTGGCTTTCCTTTCATGGTCAGAAGATAGCTGTCAGGAATTCAATGACTATGTTAAAATCATAAATGCCTTTATCCCAGCATTACTAGCAAATGTCGTAAAATTCATATTGCATGATCTGGTTTAGGGTGCATGCCTGCCATGACTGCCTCAGGTAAGACCCATGTTCCATCCCTACAAACTCTTCAAAATATGCACAAAGTAAAGCACGTTATAGTTGACCTTAGTGATTTAAAGTTCTTATATTACTAAATAATTATATTATTAAAAATTGTCAGATGGGTAACTTGCCAATATCATAACAAGGTTTGAAGGTGGCACATCTCGCACATGTAGGTGAATACCCAATCATCACTCTTATGAACTACAAAAGGATCTATTACTAGATTTAAATTGATGAGTAAAGCACATCATGGAACTGTCTCTTCTTAAAAAGTAATCCTCCCAGATTTTCATCAAAGCCCTTCAAGGGAAAAAAAAGTAAATTTTTCCCTGAATGTAAATCTCTTTTTGAAGGATTCAAAACATACTACCAGATTACCTGGTAAAATCATAAAACAAGTTAAGATTTTCTTTTTAACATGACTGAACACAACACCACAGATTTTCAAGAAGAAAAGGAAGTTTTTATCCCATAACTTTCCAGGATTATAATAACAGGATTTAAAGGAAAAAATAGAAGAATACATGAATATCTTGAGTTAGGAAAAAAAAAGTAGCTTGTTTCACAGAACTTTAAAATATAAGCAACTAGATAATCCAGCCTAGGCTCAAGACCCCTCTTACTATATTTACCATCAAACCTCCTCCTTCACCCCTGCCCTGCCCAAAACAGAATCCTAAGAACAAAGTGAAGATACACACTTTGGGGAGCCTTTTTGTGAACATGCATTCCAAAGTCAAATACAAACTATTCCTGAATTATGTTACTTACAATCCATGTGTCTCATTCCTATAATTAGCACAGAGAAATAGAAAGTAAACTATTCTGTTTTTATAACAGAGAAGAAAGTGAAATTCCATTTATTAGATTGAAAGCCAACATGCAAACATATAGAAGAGAAGCTGGTTCTGTAGGTAAAGTTGGACCAAAAAATGCACAAAATCAAGCAACATTTTTTAGAGTAGAATTAACCACTTGAACATGTGTTTCACATTGGCCATCTTAAAGAAAAAGCCAGACTTCACTCATAATCCTAGAGGGAAACAGTGTGGTTAAAGAAAAGGATGTGGGGCAACCTCCTCGGGTCCTCTCCCACTATGGGAGCTTTCCTGTCCTCTCAATAAATCCTGCTTTCAAAAAAAAGGGGGGTGGGGTGTAAATTAAAAGAAAAACTCTGTAATTACTCAATCCTATGGATTGGTTTACCAAATAATTTAGTTCAGTAAATATGTACTGATGACATCACTAAGAGAAAACTGGTGTCAGACATAATAGGAATATAAACATAGCCCCTGATTTCACAAAATTTATAATGTGCTACAAAGTAAAATAAACATTACTGGACACCATAAAACATAATCAAGTAGAAGTGGATGAGGTAATAAAAGATAGGACTTTGAGTAATTGAAAAAGGAAGAAATCTAATGATCTGGATGATATCTGCAGCAAATAACAGAATATCCCAAGGCAAAACTGCTTAAACAACAAGAAAATGCAGGTCAGGTGGCTAGAGGCACAGCAAATGAGGCTCCAGTTCTACCTGTCTCCAATTCCCTTGATTCTCCCTCCTTCACACAAGGCACCACCTTAGTAAGGCTACTAGAAAGGTGGCTGCAGCAGTTCCAGATGTCACATCCAGATAAAAGAAGCTCTGGGAAGAAGAAAGATCATCGCTTTTCTTCCTTTTCAAAAGCAAGAAAAATCCCCAGAAACCTCCTACAGACTTCCCTTTTACCTCCCACTGGCCAATATTGTCTCTCATGTCCCATTCTTAAAATAATCACTTCCAAAAAGAATGAGACCTACCACAAGCAAGATTAGAATGGATGCTGTTAACTACCACGACCATTAATCACTTCAATGCTGACTAGACTATGTCAAGGAAAGTATCTCAGGCTTTGGACTGAAGAATATGAAAGAACAATACATAGGAAAAGGAGGAGATGTATCTAACTGGAAGAAGCCAAACTCTGAAATCATACATTAAAATGCCGTTGGGAATAAAGAATCATCTTAAACTGCATTGTTTCCTTTGCCTGTAAATACAAAAACCAACTTACTATTTATGAATAAATGCTAAAAATGTAGAAGTCATCCTCTTTTAATAGAAGGATTTAGGTTATTTGTCAGTGGAAATAGTGAAACTTACTACTCCTCATCAATGCCACCCATTCAGCTATTTCTGGATTGAGAACACTCCATAATATGCATACAGATGACTCTGCAGACACTGTCAGTAGTTATTCCTTGAAGGTTTCTTCTCATTTGAGTTCAAGGTTTCACTCAAAAATTCCCACACACTCAAAACTGGCCCTATCTGCAAATGAAAATATGCAATTTGAAGGTAAAAAGCTTCAGGGAACAATTCTCCCTCCCCCATCTATAATTAACTGATCCGTGTGGAAATGGAACTCAAACACCAGACTCATTAAGTACTATATTTAACCTAAGCAACCTACATTTCAACACCATAATGTGCTTATTATACATAGTTACCACCCTTTTCTCATCATATAAAAATTATTATTGCTTCTATAGTATATCAAGTATAACTCTACCAAAGAGCGTCCACTAGGCACAATCTAGCAGACAGATATCTTTAGTGGATCCACACAAGGTTGGCCTACATAGTGTGTTAAAGGATAGCTGCTTACATTTATAAATTAGAAGACACTACATGAAAATCCAGATATCTGACCTCTGTTGAAAAATCAGGAGATCTGGTAATATTGGACCCATATTCTCACATGGTAACAATCTGCTGGAGCTGATTAGCAGTTTTAGAAGGGGCATGGGCTTTGCAGTTCTGCACAGATGTTACCACTCTCTTTGATATTACAACCTGGTTCACAGTTACTTGCATGTACTTCATAGGCATCTGAGCTTGCAAACTCATATTTCTAATAGCTCCTAGGGAACATTTTATTATTGTCACAGCCAAGCATGTTTTTCTGCCTTGAGGATATAATATAGTATAAAGGGATAACAACATGGGCTTAAGAGTCAGAGGGCTTGAGGATTAAGTTTTAATTCTAAAAACGACTAGCTGTGTGACTCTCAGGACCTGTTTTTAACATAAGATATATTTCTTTATTTACGAGCATCTAAATAAAACTATAAGCACTTAACACTGTGGGCAAACTGGCCTAAAATCTCACATGTCCAAGCTGAATTGACACTCCAAAATCCATTGCATCCTCAGTCTTCCTCATCTCAGTAAGTGGAACTATGATCCACATAGTTACTGCTCAAGCCACAAACAAAAAAGTCCTTACCATATACTCTCCCTTGTCCCCCCAAAGCTATCACCAAGGCAATAGATTCTTCCTCCAAAAATACATAATTTGAACAGAATTAGAATTTTAGCCATAGTGTGGGCACGGTGGCTCACACCTGTAAACCCAGCACTTTGGGAGGCAGAGGGAGAGAACTGCCTGAGCCCAGGGGCTCAAGATCAGCTCGGACAACTTGGCAAGACCTTGTCTCTACAATAAATCATAAAAAATTAGCCGGGTGTGGTGGCACACGCCTATAGTTGGAAGGCTGAGGAGGAAAGATCACCTATGCCCAGCAGGTCAAGGCTGCGGTGGCCCTGAGCGTGCCACTGCACTCCAGCCTGGGTGACAGAGTGAGACTCCAACACAAAAAAACAAAAGGAATCCAAGCCATAAAAACAAATAACAATTCATTCTTCAGAATGAGTTACTTGCTGAAATTGCCTATAAATTCAACCACTTAGCTTGAAATGTCAAGGTTTCATATGAGGAATATTAGTATTTCATTAAAAGAAAAATGAGCCAGGCTTGGAGGCTCAGCCTGTAATCCCGCGCTTTTGGGAGGCTGAGGTGAGTGGACTGCCTGAGCCCATGGGTTCGAGACCCGCCTGGGCAACTTGGTGAGACCTCATCTCTACAATATATCAAAAAATCAGCCGGGCGTGGTAGCGCACACCTGTAGTTCCAGCTACTTGGAAGGCTGAGGTGGAAGGATCGCCAGAGCCCAGCGAGTCGAGGCTGCAGTGGCCGGGAGCGGCCACTGCACTCCAGTCTGGGCCACAGAGTGAGACTCCGACTCAAAAAAAAAAAAGAAAAATGAAGACAAAATACTGGAGTTGCTACATCACTCTTTGCAACGTAATCATATTACATTTTATAAGCTTACACATTTCTTCAACTCTAAACTGACAATGAACTAAGAGGCTTGATAATGAAATTAAGAAAACTGAAAGACTACTAGAACTAATAAATCAGTTTAGGAAGGCTGCAAGATCAATACTCAAAAATCAAGATCACTACTAAAAAAAATTACATTTCTACAGATCAATTACTCAAAGAACAATCAGAAACTGAAATTTTAAAAAATTCATTTTAATTCATTATCTTAAGAATATAAATTATGAGCAACTATCAAATTATGTGCAAAGACAAATAGAGAGATTATATTCACAAATCAGTGGAGTTAATGGTGTTAACGTGTCAATTCTCCCCAATATGAGCAATAAACACAATTCTAATAAAAATCTCAGCAGATGTTTTTGTAGAACTGACATGTTGATTCTAAAATCATATGGAAGGCAAGAGCTAGAAAAGTCAAAACAGTTCTGAAAAAGAACAAATTTTGGAAGCCTTATACTACCTGAATTCAAGGTTTATTATAAAGCTACAAAAATCAACAGTGTGACACTAGCATGGAAAGAGATTAACAGATCAATGAAACAAAACTGAGAGTTCAGAAACAGACCTGTACACATGTCAACTGATTTTCCACAAGGGTGCTAAGGTAAAAGGTAATTCAGAGGAGAAAGGATAGCCTTTTCAACAAACGAAGCTAGAGAACAGGATATTCGTACCTGGCACCAAACATTAAAATCTCCAAATGGATCCCAGACCTAAAGAGAAAACCTAAAACTTTAAAACTTCCTGAAAACATAGGGGAAAACTTTGTGGCTTTAACTTAGGCAAATATTTCTTAGATAAAACACAAAAGTACAACCCATAAAAGACAAAAGTGATCAAATAGACTTCCTATACTAATTTCTGCTATTTTTAAGACACTATGTCTTTCAGAATGAAAGACATGCCACAGAAATAAAAGCAATCCAAATAGAAAAAGAAGGGGAATTGTTTATTTGCTGATAACATGATCTTATATATAGAAAACCCTAAAGACTGCACCAAAAAAACTGTTAGAACTAATAAAGGTACAGGGTACAAAAATCAGTAGTGTTTCTTTACACTAACACCTATCTATAAAAGAAATGAAATCAATTTCATTCACAATAACATCCAAAAACATATATATTTAGAAATAAACTTAGCCAAAAAAGTGAACAATATATACTAAAAACTATAAAACACTGAAGAAAGAAACTGTAGACAATACAAATAAATGCAAAGGTATCCCGTGTTCAGGGACTGGAACAATTAATATTGTTAAAATGTCTATATTGTGAGTGGATTGCCTGAGCCCGCGGATTCAAGATCCACCTGGGCAACTTGGCAAGACCTCATCTCTACAATAATTCAAAAAATTAGCCAGGCGTGGTAGCGCACGCCCATAGTTCCAGCTACTTGGAAGGCTGAGGCGGAAGGATCGCCGGAGCCCAGCAGGTCGAGGCTGCGGTGGCCGGGGAGTGGGGGGTCGGGGGAAAAAATGTCTATATCACTCAAAGCAATCTGCAAATTCAATGCAATTGCTATCAAAAGTCCAATGTCGTTTTTCACAGAAGCAGAAAAGAAATCCTAAGATTCATATGCAACCACAAAGACCTGAAATAGACAAAACAATCATGAGCAAAACAAAGCTGGCAGCATCGCACTACCAGACTTCAAAATTATTACAAAGCAATAGTACTCAAAACAGCATGACACTGGCATAAAAAATAGATACACTGACCAACAGAACAGGATAGGAAGTCCAGAATTAAACCCACAAATTTATGGTCACACACTTTCAACAGAGTTGCCAAGAACACACAATGGAGAAAGGACAGTGTCTTCAATATAGTAGTCTCTCCTTATTCAAAGGGGATACATTCCAAGATCCCCAGCTGATAGTACTGAACCCTATATGTTTTTTCAGTCTGATAATCTAGATGGCTACTAAGTGACTAACAAGCATTTAGCATATGGAGAGTGGATACACTGGACAAAGGCAGTACAAAGTATAGCATGAGATTTCAACACAGTACTCAGAATAGTGCACAACTTAAAACTTATGAATTGTTTATTTCTGGAATTTTCCATATGTTTTCGGATCACAGTTGACCAGGGTACACTGAAACTGCAGAAAGCGAAATCACTAGAAGAAAACATAGGGGAATAGCACCATAACACTGGTCTGAGCAATGATTTTCAGAGCAATGATTTTTTTTAGATACGATCCCAAAAGCATAGGCAACAAGAACAAAAATAAACAAACCATATTGCATCAAACCGAAAAGCTTCTGCATAGCAAAGGAAACATTAACAGGAAAGAGACAATGCAGATTGGGAGAAAATATCAGGGGCTATCAGATACTTTTGATAATATCCAAAATATATAAGGAACTCAAACTCAATAACAAGAAAACAACGCAATCAAAAAATGGGCCAAGGACCCAAACAGACAACAGATAAATGAAAAAATGCTCATCGTCACTGATCATCAGGGAAATGCAAATTAAAATCACAATGAGGTGCCACCTCACAACTGTTAGAATGGCTATTGTAAAAAAGACCAAAGACAAGTGTTGGCAGAGTTGTGCACCATTGGTGGGAATGTAAGCTAGTATAACTATTATGGAAAACAGTATGGAGGTTCCTCAAAACAGAAGTAACATGTGATCCTGTACTCCCGTTTCTGGGTATATACCCAAAGGAACTGAAATCAGTATGCCAAATATATATCGTACTCTCAAATTCACTGAGGCATCACTCACAATAGCTAGGATATGGAAGCAACCTGAGTGCCCCTCAGAAAATGAATGAACAAAGAAAATGTCACACACACACACACACACACACACACACACACACTGAAACACTATTCAGCTTTTTTTTTTAAATTTATTTATTTAGAGTTGGAGTCTCACTCTGACGCCCAGACTGGAGTGCAGTGGCATGCTACTGGCCACTGCAGCCTCGACCTGCTGGTCTCCGGCAATCCTTCCGCCTCAGTCTTTCAAGTAGCCGGAACTACAGGCATGCACTATCATACCTGGCTAATTTTTTATTTATTGTAGAGATGAGGTCTCGCCAAGTTGCCCGGTGGGTTTCGAACCCGCGGGCTCAGGCAATCCACTCGCCTCGGCCTCCCAAAGTGCTGGGATTACAGGTTAAGCCACTGAGCCTGGCCTATTCAGCTTTTAAAAAGCAGGAAATCCTATTTCAAAGACATGAATGAGCCAGGAGAATATTATGCTACATAAAATAAGCCAGGCACAGAAAGACAAATACCGTAGCACATAACCTAACTTATATGTGGAATCTAAAAATGTTGAACTCATAGAAGAGCACAATGATTGTTATCAGAGGTTGCAGAAGAGAAGACAAGGAAAAATAAGGGAGAAAGGGAAGATAGTAATCAAAGGGTACAAAGTCTATGAAGAAATAAGCTTTAGTGATCTATTACACAGAATGGTGGCTATAATAAAAATGCATTTTATATTTCCAAACTACTAAAAGGGTAGATTGTAGATTTCACCACAGGAAAAAAAAGATAAGTATGTGAAGTAATAGATTTGTTAATTAGCCTGATTTAATCATTCCACATTGTAAACATAAATCAAACATCACATTGCACCCCATAATTTTGTATAATTGTTATTTTTCAATCAAAAATACAATTTAAGAAAAAAAGTCATACTGGAAGAAAACATCTGCAAATCATATTATCTACAAAGGAACTGTATCTAGAATACAGAAAGAACTCTAAAAACTCATAAGAAAACCCAATTTTTAAAAGGGACAAATGTTCTGAACACACACTTCAATAAAGAAGATGTACGTATATCAAATAAACACATGAAGATATGCTCAACCTCATCATTAGGGACGCGCAAATTAAAATCACAACCAAGACACTATATACCTCTGAGAAGGCCTAAAATTTTTTAAAAAGGCTGACCACACCAAGTGTTGGCAAGGATAAGAACAACTAGAACTCATATGCTGATGTGAATGTGAAATGTACAACTAATTTCAGAAAAGCCTGGCAGTTTCTTGAAAAATTAAACACATGGGCCAGGCACAGTGGCCCATGCTGTAATCCCAGCACTCTGAGAGACTAAGGCAGGAGGACCCACTTGAGTCCACTAATTTGAGACCAGCCTATATAACGAGATCCCAGCTCTACAAAAAATTTTTAAAAGTTAGCTGGGCACGGTGGCTTATGCTTGTAGTTCCAGTTAATTGGGAGGTGGATTCAAGAGGATTGCTTGAGCCTCGAAGGTCAAAGCTGCAGTGAGCTACCATCACATCCATGATACATCTACCAAAAAGCCCAATCATTCCATTCCTAGGCATTTTCATAAGAGAAATGAAAGTGTATGTCCACAGACTTTATAACAACTTTGAAATAGCTGTTAAGTCAGCAGCAGATTACTCATCTGGGGCTGTTTCCCCTACTTTGAGTTCCTATGTAATGTTTGTGAACAAACCAAAAACCTAACTTAGTCATAAGCTGCCTGATCAGACAAGTCCAAATAAAGCAAAGGAGTTGTAACCAATCAAGCTATTTCTGCACTTTTTTTACTTCTCTTTTCTGTCTATAAATACTCATTGCCCAGATTGCAGAGCTGAGTTCTCTGAACCTTTTTCTGGTTCTGCATGTTGTCTGATTCATAAATCATTCTTTGCTCAAATAAATTCTGCTACATTTAAATTATCTGAAGTTGTTATTTAAACATAGCCAAAAACTAGAAACAGCCCATCATTGATACACATGAATGGAAAAGGTGGTATAGACATTCAGTGGATGACTGCTCTCAAAAAAAAAAAAAAAAAAGAATAAAGCAACATGGATGAATCAAGCTACACAAAGAGTATATTCTGCAGAATTCATTACTATAAAATTCTAGAATATGAAAACTAATCTCTCAAGATATAAAGCAGATCAGCTACTATCTACAAATCAGAGATTTGCCTGGAAATGGATGGGTGGGCAAAGAACGGCCTACAAACGGTTGAAAAGAAACTTTTGGAGGCATCAAATATTTTCTTTTTCTTTTTTCTTTTTTTAAGTTGGAGTCTCACTCTGTCGCCCAGGTTAGAGTGCAGTGGCACAATCACAGCCACCACAGCCTTGACCTGCTGAGCTCCGGCAATCCTTCCACTTCAGCCTTCCAAGTAGCTGGAACTACCGACACGCTCTACCATGCCCAGCTAACTTTTGATTTATTGTAGAGACAAGGTCTTGTCAAATTGCCCAGGTTGGTCTCAAACCCGCGAGCTGAGGCAATCCACTCACCTTGGCTTCCCAAAGTGCTGGGATTACAGGCTGAGCCACCGAGCCCGGCCTTGCATCAGATATTTTCAATATCTTGAGTGTGGTAGTGACTTCACAGGTATATACAGATGTCAAAATTTACTAAACTGAACACTTTAAATATGTGCAGTTAATTTTATGTTTAAAAAAGTTGATTGCATCTTAATGACTGGTTATAATGAAAAGCAAGATTCATCCAATGCATTAAATTGGAACTATGGTCACAATCTTTGTCCTCAGAAAATAACTCTTCTAAAAGTATAATATCTCAATGCTAAGAATCAGAAACATAATGATGGATCACAAAGAGCACATATGCCAAAAATAGCACTCTAACCTAGTATAGTTTGGCATGGGCATAAAGAAATTTGGTGGATTTTCACATTATTCATTCAATTGCAGTCTATAGAGTATCTCAGTCCTTCATTACATTTGGTAGGAATTAGATTAAAAACATTAAGTCATTTCATTGTCAACCAAAAAGACATTTTAATATAATATTCAATGACTGTCATCTGGATATCATTACTAAAATGAACTTCAAATTCTGCTTAGAATTTATGAAAAAGTCATGAAATCAGATCCAATCTAACTGCTAAATTCTAGTATACTCTGGTGCTTTTTGTAGCACATTAAATGCCATCTCTATCCCCAACTGCCTGTTATTTATATTGAAGAGACAGAGAAAAATGCATTATTTCTTTAGCTGAACTTAGTCATTAAATTTCATTTTAGATAATATCAAAAGTGTATATCCCATCTCTATGCAGAGATTTCTATTCTCCAAGTTAATCAGTCACAGTTCCATCATATTGCCATGAAAAAAAAAAAAAAAGACTGCATCTTTAAAGAAACAAGTTAACCATGCAACCTTCAAATACTTTTAGGACATAAAGAAACATAATGTTAGTTCTGCATCATCCCAAATGGCAGAACTAGAATGAATGAGTAGCAGCTCTATGTTCCACCTATTGCACATCTTTCTGTGTCATGCTGCCTACAAGCAGAATATCCTGCCTTAGGATATCTTTCAGGATATTAGGACAGTGATTCAAAAGTCCCACTGATGGTTGATTTAGACCAACTTTATGATTCCTTCAAATCCTCAGATCCTCTTATGAGTTACAAATAAAATCTATTTTTAAGTGCCCTATCCACTACAATTGTAAAGTCTTAAAATTAAGCTGATCAAACTACAAGAAGCTCAAGTCCTAAATCTTACAGCAACATTTTTGCTTAGTTTCCTCTTTCCCCAAGGGACAGTGGCTTAAATTATCAGGTCTTGACCCTATTAAATTACTCTGATGTTAATGAAAAATATGTACTAAAATACATGTTCCATTTCCTTGCCTTTTTTTGCTTTTTCTTTTTTTTGAGTTGGAGACTTATTCTGTCAATGGCACAGTCATGACTCACAACAGCCTCAACCTCCTGGGCTCAGGCAATCCTCCCACCTTAGCCTCCTGAGGAACTCTACAGGCATGCACCACCACACCCAGCTAATTTCTTGCAGAGACAAAGTTTTGCCAAGTTGCCCAGGCTGTTCTTGAACTCCTGGTCTCAAGCAATCCTCCCTCCTTGGCCTCCCAAAGTGCTGGGTTGCAGGCATGAGCCGCCACAGCTGGCCTCCCTGCTCATTTAATGTCAAATACCAATTTCTTTTATTCTTCAACAAGATATAGATCTATTGGGGGAAAATATAGATCTATAAGAAATCTAGTCCAATTTCCTCATTTTACAGACTCAAAAAGTAAAGAAATTTGCATAAAAATCACATAACTAATCATAATGCTTATTATTAGCTCTGCAATAAATCACTGCCATTTATTTCCTCTGTAAATATACTGTGAGAGTAATACATACAATCATTCACTTAAACAGTTTAAATGAAGCTATCTGTGCAATAATGCAACCAGTGGGGACACTAAGACTCAAGATATTTTGGTCTGACCCTTGCTTTTGTTTGCTGTGCTATTAACATTCCTAGACCCTAAAAGTGCAAGATGTAATAGGGTTTCAGAAATGGATATAGGGAAGCTGTGAATGAGGTAAATCTTAAAGAAGGAGAAATAAACAATTTCTAATTGCTGGAGTTTCAGAATCTGGTGGGAAAGAATGCATATGCCTTAATAAGAAAAAGAAACAGTGATAATGTAATAAAAATGGATTACTGATAATAATGCAAAATGATACAACCACTCTGGAAAGTTTGGCAATTTTCTTATATATACACACACTTATCATGCTCCCTAACAAACCTACTTTTAAGAGAAATGAAAATACATGTTCAGGCAAAGTACATGGGCTAGAGAAGGCAGTACAGAACAGCAATTAAGAAAAGAGGCTCTGGGGTCAAACTGTGTTCAGGGTTTGAATTTTGGCTCTGCCACTTACTAAAAGTGTAGACATAGGCAAGTTATTCACCCTCTCCGTACCTCACTTTTCTAAAATGGAAATGGAAATATTTCATAAGGTTACTGTGAAGTTTAAATTAGGTTAATACATATAAAATGCTTAGAATATGGTCTGGCACAAAATAAGCCTTCAGAAGTATGCATATCAGAATAGAATGGGAAAGGGTTTAAAATGATGTTACATTATGCAAGTAATTAGAAACTCAGAAGTTTTGTCTTTAGTCAGAGGACTTTTTTAATTTTTTTATTTTATTTTATTTTTTAGTCGGAGTCTCACTCTGTCGCCCAGACTGGAGTGCAGTGGCCGCTCCCGGCCAACGCAGCCTCGACCTGCTGGGCTCC
>CAUYQG010249488.1:0-27682 GCA_963574415.1 Tarsius wallacei
AAAAAAAAAAAAAAAAGACCCTTCTAACGCACTGTTTAAGAGTTATGTTCAAATTGTCACCTTTAACTTGGGATTTATATAGTGAGCCACCAAGGTAATAACCAGAAGAAAATTCTGGTGTTTTTTTTTTTCCAGAAAGGAAAAAAAATAAAAATAAAAAAGAAGGAGAGACTCAAGGCTCATGAAGATGCTATGGTACCAAAAGCCTTAAGAACTAAAACTCTGCTTCATATTTTATCCACTTTCTCTCCCCTTTTCAGAAACAAGTAAAGAGAACACTTTGGCATCTTTAAGTCTTCAAACTCAGAATATGGTCTCACTTGTGAACGAGCAACATGTTCAGAATTGCTGTTGACCAAAGTTCAATAGATCCCTTAAAGCCATATCATAATGCGGTAAAACATCAGCAGCAGAAAAAAAATCATGTAATGTATTTTTTAACAGATTGTGGAAACGGTGAAATTGTTACACTAAAGAAGAAACAGACTTTACTCACCTGCAGGAGTCTACTTGGCTGATTAAGGTTTGTCCCTTTTGCAAAGCATCAGCTGTGCAGTCTTTAATTTCATTGTGTAATTTTTCATGCCTCGCTGCCAAGACAGGAAGACTTAAACCCTCTGATTTAAGAAGCTTAAGGTAAGCTTCAACTCTTCCAAGTACATCAAATGCCTGCCAAAGAAAACATACTTTCATTTTCTGCTTTTCTAGTTTAAAATCTACATCAATGTGCACACGAAACACTAGTGATTAAGCCGGGCCAGCCAATTTACTAGTTTGATCATAACAAAAACAGCAATCTTAGTCCTGGAAAACAGCTGTATAGTTTTAATGCTCCATTTAAGGAAACTGATCACAGATTAGTTCAACATAAATAAATGTTAACACTATAAAATTACCAAAATAGTTTACATTAAGAATGTATCTATATAACACAAACAGTTGTAAGTGCACTGAATTTGTACAATCTGGTTTATTTTTTGCCCATGTGGTACTGTATACAAATAATAGATGAACTATTTTTTTAAAAAATTATGCAGTCTTTTATGACCTGAATGTCTCTGTAATAGTCTTAAAAGGAAATTTCCCAATAAATTTCACTTTGAACTTGGAACACTGTAGGAAAATATTCAAGAAATTACCAATGTGTTTTTCTCCCTTGTTTTTTCAGATACAAGACCTTCACCCTACTCTATCCAAGGTATCCATTTGTCTTCAGAGATTAGAATTTGAAGCAGTGCAAAGACCAAGGTAATATTTAGCTTCTGACATGCAAATTAGGATTATGCAGAAAAAACATAGCCTTACAAACCAAGAGATTGTCTTGAAAGAAGACTTTTAAACTCTTTTATTTTCCTCATTTATTATCAGATCGACAACCCACCATGCAAGATTAAGCTTATAGAATTAACATAAAATAGAGAGGAGCTACTTATGGAGGAGTACACAATATAAAGGTTATAATAGAGAACAATGGTGGTATGAGGAAAAAAGAGAAACCAGAATGCAGTGGTCTTTGAAGGTCTCCTGATGTCTCATCTTTGAGTTTCGATCATTCAGTCCAAAGACCTATAGGACAGCACTCCAGAAACCTTAGACCTAGACAACAGATGAGTTAAGTAAATTGAAGAGAAGCTGAGAGTCAAGTTAGCTCTTGCCATATTGCCCTCTGGCACTACCAGGAAGAAGCTAATTTGTGGGATGTTCCTTAACTGTCTGGAGACAAGTCCTGTTGCAGTAAGCTTGGCAGTGGTTACATAGTCAGGTAGGGGCCTGGAAGTCTAGCCTTCCTTGGTTGCTTAGCTGGAAGCCAGTGAGCTTGTCAGAAGCTGACCAGTGTGGTACAAAGACCCCACAGGAAACCCTAGGGGAGGACCCAAGACTGTGACCAGTGAAAACAGAAAGGTTCGTGAATCCAGTACCACTAAGACCTAAGGGAGGCCAGAGTGGCAAGGCTAAGTCGATGCTGAGACAACATAGTTCAAGCCAAATACAGAGGCTACAGCATGCGGGTGTGCAGATGCACTCATGTCCCTGCACCCGGTGACCATCTTAGGGAATAAGCTTTAGTGGCAGATTGGAAGCAGACAAAACTGGACTTTACAAAAGAAATCTTTCAAACACTATCTTGTTACTTACAAGTTAGGTCAATTGAAGAGAGGCTGAATATGTGTTCCTGTTCTGTTCTCCCAAATCTACTCTCTCTGTTTACTTAGAATGTTGAAAACAAAATTATTCTCATTTATTTAGCAGCTGAGAGGAAGTAATAAAAATAACTATAGTTTTATGAGAACTGACTACATGTTTGCTTCTAATATCGAATGCCTGCTGTGTTCCAGGCACGTTGTCCTTAACAGCCCTGGAAGGGAGGGAAAAATTATCCACGTTGCATGACTGGGAGAAGTGAGTCTCTGAGAGGTTAAGTAAATTGCACAAAGTGACACTTCTAATAAGTGGCAGATGTTGGATTTATACCCAATTTGTCTGGCCCTGAAGTCCCTGTTCTTAAACCCTGAGCTATGGTGCCATGCAGCAAAGGATTACCATGGAAGGCTTAAGAAAGAAGGGCTAGTTCTGAGAAGACTGTAATCCTGGGTGGAAATAATGGGATTTTAAAACTTACTTTTTATAAATAAGTGTCTGCCTTTCCTTCTTATAGGCTAGAAAAGATACAGAGAAAGGCTGGGAGATTTCTTATAGTATAGGACTATAAAAGAAAGACAATTTTATTAAAGAAAGTTTGAACCTGAAGAACTCTTCCTTATCTGGTTCTTTTCCTTCTCTGCAGTTGGCAATGGAGTCAAATTCAACAAGATGCTGATGTAGAAAGGAGGATGATTTGATGACTTTCTTGATCTTTCCATAATTTATTGAAACATTCCTTGGAAGTAACAGCTGTTTTATATTTAAAATTTTTTATTGCTCATTTTGAATAAAGCATAGTTTTTTGTTAACTGAGGGTTAAAGTCAATGCCTAAAACAAAAAGCTGACCTAGTCGAAATTACCTTGAGTTCACTTAAATCACCCTTAAAGTTTGATACACATGAATTAGTGCTTATAGTAACACATATTCACATTTAGAATTGAGAACTCATAAGCCACATTAAAGGAAGAAATAAAGGGAATGTTTACACATAAATGTCTGTGTATTCTCTCCTTTCTTCCTTTAAGATAATTCTCAAGTTTTCGGTGAGAATGGGGAAAGGATGGAAAATTCCAAAGTGCTTTTTCTTGTCTATAATTTTAATTCCACTCTGTTCTAATATTAAGCCATTTTAACCTTAATACATGTCATGTGTATTATTTTGAGAATTAAAGAAGAAAAACATATTAAAGTAACTAGGCATGATGGTGGACATATCAGTACTCGGAAAATACTTGCTGGCTATTATTCTAAGCCTTGATTGATTGAACACAGCTTTAAAAAGTCACTGAGAAGGAGATGACCACCTGCTTCCTGTCATTCATCCCACATGCGTCTTTCCTCCTGTGGCCCCATGGAACAGCTGCCACTCTCATATCCTTGGACATTGGTCTCATCTTTATTGGATTAGATGCTAAAGCCACAAGGTCATTAGGTGCATGTGTGATACCACTCCACCCCGTCCTGATGTTATAATAGGAGTATCATTTCCTAATAAAATAGAAACAAGTTGAAGGGCTAGATATTCACTAGAAAGAGGAAATGGTACATCAAGACAACGATATCCCATAACTGAGAATCAAAATAACCAAATTTCCTTTGAGAGATTTTTCTCAAAAAGATCAAAGTGTAAGGAAAACTATGGAATGCCCTATGTAGCATAATTACCAGAACTACAGCTGTAGAAAGAAGGGAAGTGATTTTATTCCTTTGTTATCTCAACAAATCCATTTGTACAATACCTCTAGGCAAACTGGGCTGGATGCTGCAAGAAAGCTTATTTCCTTAACCTCAATCCTAACCAAACCTTCTTGGGAAAAATAATCTGTAGACACAGGAATAAGAATTACATATCTGGACTTAAAGAGGAAGCCTCTTTCAAGAAGATTTTCCTGCCTGTGATTGTCTGAATCATATGCAGAGCACTTTTCTCTTATTCCTATGCAGAGTTTGATGAGGAATCCATGTGCCAATTGCAGAAATCATCTAAGTATCATTGCTCTTAACCTACCCCTAAAATAGAACTGAGTGCTTTTCTGTTTACCATATCCATAAGGAACCTGATATACTGGATCCAGCCTGAAAAGAATCTGTTGCACACACAGCACAGAACAGGTTATTTCTGGCAATAAGAACAGCATGACCCCCATCTAAATGCCTTTGGAATTAATGTTTCCCCTTTAGTCTTTTTCTTCACATCCCCCCATTTCTTCAAACCTTGTAAGTGCAGGACAAATAAGACTGGATTGGGGGAAAATATTTAGGCACAAGGATATTATCTTATCCATCTGGGTTCTAGTTCTTCTTGACCATTTTATATGGTACTTCTCAGTGTTTCGGCAGATAAGGAGGAGATGAATCAGCTCTTTTTGGCCCTGTTTTAGAAAAGGCTAGAGAGTTGCTTGGTGTTTGTTCTTTAAGATGCTGATAAAAACCTTTCCTTGTTCCCTTGTTAAGTACAGGATCCAAGGCAGGCTGCACCAGATCAAATAGAGATGATATCAGGACATGGCACATTTTATTCTCTTTAAAATATCTGTGAGACTAATCATTCAAGCAAGAGCCATGAGTCATCCAGCACAATGCTTATATCATGCTGTTTCACGAAGGTATTTAATTAATAATCTTGTTTGTTTCTTAACTAATTAACTTGAAGAGAATCAACTTTAAACAAAAAGAAAACTGCAGAACCTGGAGATTTTCCTTTCCTGAGTCTAGAGGCTGAACAATAACTTCAGCTGGAGACTAAAACTACCAAGGACATAAAACTCAACTCAGCTTCTAGTTAGAGCACCTGATTCCACTACCTGTGGAGATTAGATTTCTCCTAAGCTCAGTTTTTATAAAGACTAGTGGCTTCAGTTTCCTTTCCTAAAATCATCTGAGACCATTCCTGGTAGCTCCCAGTCTGGTCCTGCCCATATCTGCCCAAGCTTTCAAATGCCATGAAGGCAGGGGCATGAGGGTGTTGTGATTTTTCGGCCCCAAATGGTCACCGTTCCCGACTGCTGCTCGGGTCTGTTTCTACCTCATGTCAAGGGCTATGACTGCTGGGTCCCAGAATGTCCTCCTGGTTCCAGGGCAGTTGTGTTGTATTAATGAAAGGTGTTGGAAATCATTGGCACTGTAAGGAAGGTTTTTACCTCACAGCCTGGAAAGCTGAAAAAACACTGGAAAAGAAGGAATTTGGGATTGAAAGTAGCACGTACCTGAAGCATTTTATCAACAAGGAATGAAGGAAGTTCATATATTGACCATCTCTTACACATGACCATTTATGTATTGACTGCTTGGAGACAGATCCACCTTAGAAATGCAACTAGACCCATTAAGTAGAACTTTCGGCAGCTAGTAACTATTTATAATTTCTGGTTTCTTTTCTCTAAATTGACCCAAATGATTTTATGATGATCTTGGGAATATTAATAGGAAAATGTCCATTTACAACATGTAAAACATTTATTTTTTTTAATGTATTCAAAAATATATATTGAAATCTATGGATGATATACTCAGCTACAGGCTGGGGATATGAAAATAAACAAAAACCACTAAGTCATGTTAGAGAGGCTAATGCAGTATTAAATGTGTATATAATGACAAAATAATGGCTAGCACTTAGTGAGTACTTAGCTATGCTATGCATTAGCCATGTATTACCTCATTTAGACAGCACAATGGCCCTGTAAGGAACCATAGCTAGTGTTTCTGTTTTACAGATTTAGAAAAAAAAGCCCAGATGCACAGGGCAATTAAGTAACTGCACAAGGTCATAGAGCTAATAAATGTTCAAGACCAGATTCATACACAGGCAGACTGGATCAAAATCTACTGTGCTATTTTAGCTAAGTGTCATGCTAGCAAACGTTTCTAAATTGTCACGCAATACCCTACCATTCTATTTATTTTACATTCCAACTCTACCCTGAAAAGAATCTGTACAACTTATCACCAATTATAAGAACTTTTATTATTGAATGACACTCCTCTGGAGTGATAAGAATTATTAGATCTACTTTAGAAAAGAGAGGACTCAAGTTTAAAATGTAAATTGATTTGTCACAAGGCTAGTCATTTATTCATTCATCCAACAAAAGTTTTTTGAATATAGGTAGCATACAAAGATGATTAGGACATAATCTCTCTCTAAGGGGCACAGAGAAATACCATGGAAATAATGAAAAATAAGCAATTACTGCTCCCCAGAGACTTCTCAGAGGAGGTGCTATGTGCCGAGACAAGCTTTTACACAGCACTATTCGCCTTCTTGGATATGATGCAGACAGTGAGCTTACAATCTGTGTTCCTTGTGTATTAAAGTAATTAAAATTTCCTCTTTCAGAATGGTCTCACCCCAGTTACCTTGGATCAATACAATTTCTTATGAACAATGTGATGGAGTTGGCCGTGAAACTCCATAGTTCATAAAATTTCACTGATCTCAGTCATTTAGATATTTATTGAGTATCCACTCACTAGAAGGCACTGTTCTAGGTATTCTGAAACACAAAGTGAAAAGGACATGTTTCTCACCCTTAAGAAATTTTAATTGGGCAAGAGAAAGTAAATTTACCCAGAAATTACTGTAATGCAAGGCAGAATGTGTTTACCACCAATAGAGATGCAACAGTCTTATATTGTACCTGGAAGAGAAACCAATTCATACATTCATAACTTAGTAGTCCATTGATAATTGCAAAATATATTCATGAGCAAGTGACAATAAAATTGAATGTCTTGGGCATGTATGGTGGCTCATGCCTCTAATCCCAGTACTTTGGGTGGTCGAGGCAGGAGGATTGCTTGAGGCCAGGAGTTTGAGACCAGCCTGGGCAACATAGTGAGACTCCACCTCTACAAACAGAAATAAGACTTGCTGGGCATGGTGGTATGTACCAATAGTTCCAGCTACTATGGAGGCTGAGGCGGGAGGATCATTCGAACCCAGGAGTTCGAGGCTACAGAGAGAGCTATGATAATGTCCTTGCAGTCCAGCTTAAGTGAGAACTTGTCTCAAAAAAAAAAAAGAATATCTTCATTATCAGACTATTAAACATGCACAGAGTTGTGAGCACTCATGAGACATGTAAGATGTTAAAGGTGTTATTTTTTCCTACAATTTTGTCTACTATATACCTATTGAAATAATTTTATGCTAATAGTTTAGCTACATTTATCAAATATTTGCTGTGGCTTACATAGCCTGACCCCTGAGCTCTAAAACCAAAGGTTTCCGTGCTCTATAGTCATCATTGTCTCCATGGGAGTTCACAGGAGTTTAAATTAAACATTACCTGCTTCTTGTAGTGAAGTTTGCCTCATCATGACTTTTTCAAGTTCTTAAATACCTCTGCATATTTAAGGACACATTCAACATAAAACAGCACCTCCTGAGCAATGCTATTCCTAACGCTTTCTGCCCCCCTGCCTGCTTTGACCGCCTCTGTCGCTCTTCACTCTTGGTTGACACCCTACACTCCTGGCAAAATGAATTATACTAGGTTCTCCAAACAGGGCATGATTTGGTAGCTTCCAGCCTTTCCAATAACTTCTTGCCCCATTCTTGCAAACTTAGCTCAGTGGTCGCCTCCTCTGGGAAGTCTTCCTTGATACTTTTTCCCCCCGGGCCAGGTTAAGGGTATCTGCTCTGTGTGCCCTAATGGCTCTGGGCTTACTCCCTCATGGCTTCCCACAGCCAAAGGCCCTTCTGTCACATTGCCTCTCCTTCAAGCTTGACTGAGAGAAGCTGAAAGGCAGGAATTGTATCTTTCGTTGCTTTAGTTCAGGTGCTCATCTACCGCTGGCAAGAGTACGAATACATATATTAGCTCAACGCAAACACAGAAGAAGAGAGGGAGGGGTACCAAGTTGCTGTAGTTGTTTCTAAAAGAAAGAGAAGTTGTTCTGGAAAAGAGGAATCTGAGACAAGCTGCCGAAGAATTATGAAATTGACATTAATTACATTTTCCTTGATATCTAATAACATTTAACCTAATTTCTGGAATTAATTTATATCACCTCAATAAATTCCTTCTGGATTTTTTTTAAGGTACTCTGGGGAGGTTTCTTCTTTCAATCTGTGCAACAACTGGACCATTTTAATTAATCGCTTTCTACATCTGGGCCTAAAATATATTTATTTTAAAAATGGTAGAATGATGGATATATAAGTGAAAAAAGCACAAAATTCCGTGCTTCATTATTTTGTTTTCATCTGAAACAATAATGTTTCTATAAGCATTCCTGTTTTGCATCACTGTAAATATCTTGAAAAAGCAATGATCCTTTAAAAAGACATTTAAGTTTTCAACAGCGATGGCAGAAGCAATGGAAACTATGACAATTGTTCTATTTCAAATGAATTTTTGTGTGTTTCTTTGGCTGCCCCAACTTTTGCTTCACCTTTGCTTTCAGGCTGACCACCCCAAAATCAGACCATGTTCATCAAATAGATGAGGCCTCAGTCTCCTCCTCTTGCTTTCCCCAATGAAGTCATATACCTGAGAAAGGAAGGCATAGGATATGAAACTTTATGACCGATTCGTCATGTTATCATGTTTTACAACTTTGGGTTCAATCATAGCTGTCGTAGAGATACAGGTTCACAGTATTCTGTTTTGGAAACATTTACATATTTATCTCTGATTTACATTACATTCCCTAACAATGATACATACGTTTTGGGTGATCGATAAATATTAACCACAGCTTCTTTTTTTTTGTGAGCACACTAAAAGTATAATAAACAAGATAATCTATATTCTGAAGGATGAGACTTGTGGAGGATCAAGATGAGTTGTTGCGATAGGTGCCATGTTCATATTTCATGCCATGTCCTCCTGACTCCTAGCAATGCCTGGTGACTGGAGGAATGCTCCTCCAATCAGGACTAGCCAATGTTGACAACTGACACTTACTTGTATTTGTTGCTAAGTGATTTAACAAATAAGTTTTCACCAAACATATTGGGAAATTCTAAGAAGTAAAGGAAGTATTTCGAGTTCTTGAGTTTCATGGCTCAATCTCCACTTGTATCCGGTGGCTGGTTTATGGCATCAGTAGTAAGGCTCCTAACTCCTGCGTCCCAACATTGCCACCTGCTGCTCACTATGGGTTCAAACATCCGTATCTCCGGCTGCAGACACTTCCTCTGGGTGAGAAACATTCCCCAGCCATGGGTTATCCTCAACCCCCCGCAGAATTAACAGGTAATCATCAGTTGCACTCCTGTAGCCATGGGGCAAAAGTGGAGGGGGGGGGTACTGTTGTCAATGTAGACAACTAGGTGATAACTTTATTTTGTGAATTTCTAAATTGGAAAATATATTGGTTTATAGATATTTTGTATGTTTTGTTCTCTACTGTGTCCCCTGCATTTGGAACAGTGCCTGACACATAGCAGTTGCTCAGTAAATATTTGCTAAATAAGTGAACACCTGAAGAAGGCTAATTATTCTCATTAATTCACTACATTACTTAGTATATTCAATAAAAGGAAATATTGTATCATTTTTCTAGTAAATAATATTCCTATCTAGAATTGGCTGAGAGATAAATGAATGAAAAGGAAAGGAAAATAAGGGAGGAAGGGATTCCTCAAGGATTTTAAACAGAAATACGATAAAAACCTGGATGAAAAAGAAATATATATGATACGGGAAACTTACTAACAGTCTATTTGCAGATAAAATTAGACATTTATTCCTTTTTAGTTTAGCAAAATTTTGAAAACATAAAAATGATATTTTTTTACATTTCATTTTTAACTAAGCAAAAATTCAAAGTGTCCCTTTCACCCATGATATTAACATATTTTTTTACACAGTATTCAATATAGAAATTGAAAAAAAATATTGATCTAGCTTTGTCCCAAAACAAATTTGGAAAAAGAGGCTGTTTGCTGAAAAGAAATTCCACTTAGCAAGAGTGGAATAGGTTTTTGAGGAAAGTATCTTTTTTAAAGGCACTAACTTCATCTTTTATTCTACCAGTGCTAGCATCCAGATTTGCATGTGTTGGGAGAGAAAGTCCATGAGTCTTTGTCACTCCTACTCATCTTACCCATCTAGGTTTTAGACTAGAGGAAAATATTTTAAGAGATTTTGAAATTATATTAATTTTTAAAACCCAGCCCTTTATTTAAACTAGGGTTATTTATGAGTTTTATGCCAAAGATTGGGTAAAGTGGTGAGATTTTTGTAAAATTTTGAGATCCTGCAATATAAATCAAAAAGAAAAATACCATGTACAAGTCATAAGAGGAGTTTCTTTCTTTGATTTAAATGGATTTACCCACTACATAATTTCAACATTTATTGCTTCTTAATAATATAGTGAATAATTCATTTCAAAAGTCATGATTAAACATCTACTTCCCAAACTCCAGCTTCTATTTTTGCTGAGGTAAAAGTATCCATCATCTTCCACTTTGAATTCTTAGATTTGGAGTTGGAAATTATATCCTTGACGCTTTGAAAAGGGACAAAGAATTCTAACACCTTTCTGAGTACCACTGGACTATAGAAAATGCTGTAGTATGAACAAATCCTAGCTGAGCTTATTATAATTTGGATGGTTAGCATGCCATGGCATTCAAATGATGAAACAGGGAACCTAAAAATCAAGTCTTTGGGGTTAAGAAACATGAATTCTCCTCTCCAGATCTGATCTGAATTACTGTATGAGTTTATGAGTTTTAGAAAGCAACCATTCTGTTCTTTTGCTTTTACAGGAGATATTCCTTCTCTCTCAAGGCCCAGGAATCATGCTAGAAGAAAAATTTTTGACAAGATACCAAAAAAATGAAAGCTGAGAAAGCAAGAGTAAGATAAAGAGAATGAAAGGGATTAACTCTACATTTTGAAAGGCTATAAATGACAGGGTTTGTGCTGGAAGCATTGTTCGTAGCAACATGTTCTATAACTGTTTTTGTTATAAATAATATTAATTGACTTGCAGATGAGCCACTCATTCTGTAGAATGAACGTGTACTGTAAGTTTAAAATATTCAAAACAGAGCTACTGAAGAGAAACCTAACACCTAACATCTAATTAGTTCTATCACTCCAGTAAAATGCGATATCTGTTTCCTCTCTTAAAACAAAGAAATCCCAAATGACAATGTCTTAAAAAACATTTTTTTAAACCACAATTCTAGCGCCTCTGTTTTGGAATTTTACTATTCATCCTTTTCAAAAAGTTTCTTATTAGTAAAGAAGCTCAAAAATCAAGTCACTATTTTAACATTGTATTCAGTGTTGATGTTATGATTTTAGATCACTATGTCCCTAGCTTCCAGGGATTTTCCCATTTATTTTCTGTCACATTGTCTGCTTTTAAAAACATTAGTGAGATGTAAGGTGTTAAATAATTCCAAGCAGGCAGTTTGGAGGTGTGTATTACATTGGGAAAGGTCAAAAAACTTTTCAAAGAAGATCAGCAGTCTCACGTCCTGAGCCCTCCTCAAGTGAGGGGAACATTTCCACTCAGCAGGACCCACCAATCAACATTCAGTGACTCCACGAGAAGAGACAGAACACATTTCTGTACCCAAGAAGACCTGGAGATGGGCCAGTGCAAGATTTCCTTCCGGATGACTTTAAAAGGCAAAACCAATGCAGGACCATCAGGCTAAGGCATTGTGTCTAGCCTTCTGGTTAGCATGCAGAAGACTTGCAATATTCATGTATTTTTACTTAATAAATGAGAAAGTATTTTAAAAGAACTTGTGGTAAACATTGTAAGGTTTTTTGAAACTTTAATATATTTATAATAATTCCCTTCCTCTGTAAGAAACACTATAATGTAGGCTACAAATGTTACCACTAAGCAGACAAACAGCAGCTCTAGGATAAAATCCTCTTGAGGTGATGGTTTTCATTTTTTATTTTTTTTTGAATTGAAGTCTCACCCCATCGCCCAAGCTGGAGTGCAGTGGCACACTGACAGCCATGCCAGCATCGACCTTCCGGCAATCCTTCCATCTCAGCCTTCCAAATAGCTGAAACTACAGGCACGCGCTACCACGCCCGGCTAGTTTTTTGATTTATTGTAGAGATGAGGTCTCGCCAAGTTGCCCAGGCGGGTCTCAAACCCGCAGACTCAGGCAATCCACTCACTTCGGCCTCCCAAAGCGCTGAGCCACCGAGCCGGCAGAGGTGATGGTTTTTAGAAAATAACCTTTTACATGTGAAAGCAAGGAATCTCTTGGTTTTGAGTACCAAATAATGCCTGTCATAGGGATATATTTTCAAAACTCTTCTTTGCTGCTCTCACTTTTGAAATTCTACACGGAGTTGTGACTTCTGTGCTGTGCTGCAGCTTGTTGAAGGAATGGGTCCCTTACTGGTCTGCTTGATTACCTAAAATTAACAGCTTGACCTCACACTTACCTTGTTGGCACTGTTAAAAAAATCATTTGCCTTTTTTAACCAGGTATTCCTCTCCACCATGAGCTGGCCGAATTCTTCTTGAAGCCGATTCAGTTTCTGATTAGAGAGCTGTAGATGTTCTTTCTCCACGTAGTCCTTGGACAGTAGAATCCCCAGAGCCTCCCTCTTCAGCTTCTCAATGGCAGAATTCCATTCCTACAAGAGATCAATCTCTGTAATTTATGTGACACGTCTCCCCTGTTATGGACTGAATGTCTGTGTCCCAACCCCCTCCAAATTCACTGGCTGAAACTGAATCCCCAACATGATGGTATTCGGAAGTAAGGCCTTTGGGAAGTTAGTGTCGTTATAATCATATGGGATTAATGCCTTTACAAAAAAGGTTCAAGAGAGCTCCCTTATACCCTCCCACCATGTAAGGATATACCAAGAAGTTGGTAGTCTGAGCCCAGAAGAGGGCCCTCATCATAACCAGACCGTGCTGATACCCTGGTCTCAAATTCCCACTTCCAAAAACAGTGAGACATAGATTTCTATTGTTTATAAGCCACCAAGTCTAGTCACTTTGTTTTAGCTGCTTGAACTAAGACACCCCTTTTTGTTATCTCTTATATAATTCAGAGAACATTTAGATGTGTCGAATGCATCAGAAATCTATCGTTTTTTTTTTTTTTTCTTTTTTTTCTTTTTTTGAGACAGTCTCACTTGGCCACCCAGGCTGCACTGCAGTGGCACAATCATAGCTCACTGCAGCCTCCAAGACCTGGCTTCAAGCTATCCTCCCACCTCAGCCTCCCAAATAACAGACCACAGGTACACATCACCACACCCAGATAATTTTAAAAAATAGTTTGTAGACCCAGCATCTTGCTGTGTTGCCTAACTGGGTCTCCAACTCCTCACCTCAAGTGTTCCTTTCACCTCAGCTCCCAAAACTCTGGAACTATTGGTATTAAGGCACCACACCTGGCCTAGAAATCTGTCATTATAATTTCAAGTCAAGAAAGTATAGCAAATACTCTAGTAGTAAATGCTACATTACAGGTTTGAGTGCCAAGATATAATAGAAAAGGATGTAGAAACGAGGCTAAAAAGGGAGATTCAAAAGAGATGGAGTTGGTAAGTGACTGATGGAGCATGCGACTGACCTGAGTACAGGTCACTTCCATTTCTGTTAATGCTACCTAAAAATGTACCCCACATACAGTTAACAGTATCTTTAAATCTTTAACTCATTTTGTCCTGTTTTTATTCATTCACATATAAAAAGTATCTCTCTCACAACTCAGCCTCACTGTCGATGTGGGCAAATATGTGCAAGAAAGGAAGAGAAATCTCATATCTTATGGCTGTTGTTTTGTGTCTGCTTACTTACACTTGGAACTGAAATTAAGATCTGTTGTTCATCACCAAATTAGTAGCTATCATTGTTTAGGATTTCCTCCTTCCTGACCTCAGTTCTGCCTCTCAAGGTTTCACTCTTTTTTTTTTTTTTTTTGAGTTGGAGTCTCATTGTCGCCCAGACTGGAGTGCAGTGGCTGCTCCCGGCCACCGCAGCCTCAACCTGCTGGGCTCCGGCGATCCTTCCGCCTCAGCCTTCCGAAGGTTTCACTCTTAATAGTATAGAACCTTTTAATAAAATAACAAGTGGTAGCTTTTCACCTTATGTTGCACAAGGATGAAAACACAGCAAATAGAAAAGAAAGTAAGAGTTGGAGCAGAGTGAACATATTAACATTTACTTGATTTGACAGTAAATTCAAGTTTCTTGCAAAACGACTACAGCCAGATTCAGTTTCATAAGATAATTATGATCTCTAACATGGCCATCTTGTTGATGAATCATCTGGCACACCCTCCCTCCACCCTGCCCCCCAGCTGAGATTGAGTGGTAGCCATAGGCTATTTGTTAAAGAATGGGAAATTTAGTACCAGACTTCAAAAATCTCAGTCTGACTCCATCTTGCCTTGTTCCCCCATTGCAAAGTGTCCTAATATTAAGTTGCATTTGTTATATTACAGTGTGTAATAAAAGTACAATTTTAGTGCAATTTACTCTTTCCATTCATTTGTTTCACAAGACACAAAGTACTGTGTACCTGGCACTATGCTAGATGTCTTGGGGAGTATACAAAAAGAATAAAATGAAGTTATTTCCTTTAACAATACATAAACTGCTGTTTTATAATGTTCATGTGTATTTACATTATGAAATATATGCTGATCCTTTAAACATACATACACACAACTTGGTGGTATTTTAAATAACAATTAGCAGATATTAAAGGTAGAAACTGTACATATTGTTTTGTAGGGGCCATAGAAACTATTGTAGTATCTGTGCAAGAAAAAAAATACTTTGATCAGTGGATATAGGAGTGAGGAAGATAGATTAAGGGATTTGCATGTTTTGGAGTACCTATTATAAAATGGTGGCTTGTAACTAACTCAAAAATCCTTAAATTAGATTTTTTTTCACTATTTACATAGGCTCAGAAAAGTATGTTACACAAGGTTACATATCTAACAAGTGGCAGTTCACAGGTCTGTATAGCTTGCTATCTTCCAGGAACTTGAGACTAGACAGACTCAAAAATAGCCAAAATCTTTTTTTTTTTTGAGTTGGAGTCTCACTCTGTCACCCAGACTGGAGTGCAGTGGCCGCTCCCAGTCACCGCAGCCTCGAACTGCTGGGCTCTGGTGATCCTTCCGCCTCAGCCTTCCAAGTAGCTGGAATTACAGGCGTGCGCTACCACGCCCGGCTAATTTTTTTGATTTATTGTAGAGATGAGGTCTCGCCTGCCCAGGCGTGTCTTGAACCCGTGGGCTCAGGCAATCCACTCACCTCAGCCTCCCCAAGCGAGGGATTACAGGCTGAGCCACCGAGCCCGGCTGCCAAATTCTTCCATGAATACAAAGCGATACTCTTAGGCATAGATATGGGCTAGTGAGTTCTCAAAATATCTCATTTTTTAAAGAGCTCTTGTGTCCCCACTTAAGAAAAACAGGTATGTGCCATGACATTATTTTATAAAGCACTGTAAATATTCCTCCCACATGAAAACCTATTACTTTGACCTACTGGGAATAAGTAAATATTTTTAAAGCAGTTGGCACAATTTCTGGCACTAAATGTTAGCCCCACTTTCCTCCCCATCCGTTTTTTCATGGTTCATTAGCACTCCAAAGATTTTTTTTTCTTTATGGGTATACTGTTTTCAAGTTCTAAAATAATGATAGTGAAGTGCTTCCCAAAATGCTATTGACTAGTATTATGTATTGATTATGTATTGACTCTATTACAGGATTAAACAAAGTAAAACAGGTTTCTATACTGTGGTACATTTTAGAATCTTAAATATGTGCATGTGCTATGAGACTCTTCGAGAGGGAAATATGGTGTGAAATATTTAAACCACATAATGTATACTTTCTTAACTAAGAAACTATTTACTAATCATCTCCTGGTACCTATGCTTCAATTGGAACAGTGCTGGGAAAAACTGTTCTGTGCCTAAGAGCAGCTGAATCACTCGTGGGGTTCACCTGCTTTCACTTGTTCTTCTGTTTCTTTCTCTGTTTATTTTTTCTCTATCCCTCTAGGTCCTTGGTTATTCCACTTCCTCTCTTTGCACACGTCTTTCTTCTGTCTTAAGATCTGAGAACCATTCGTCCTCAAACTCTGGTGGAAACATGCTTTAATGTGCAAAGAAGACACAGAATAAAGCAGGTAATTCTTTCTTAAAAAATGGCATCAACCAGATGCCTCTCTGCTTATTAGGGGAAGTCCACATAACAAATATGAAGAAGCTAGAGAAGGCCTAGAAAGATAGGGGCAAGGAATACGCAGACGAGGGTAGGATATGGAGAGATGGGTTCTAGCCATTGCATGACAACATGGAGCGCTGGGATGTTGTCTTAACTGCCTGCAAGATAAAAAGAGTTAATTTTCCTTTCTCGAGGTTAGTGTTGTGCTGAATGCAGTACATGTATGATCTCATTTAATATTCACTCTATCCCTTTGAGAAGAAACTGTCATTATCTTCAGTTTTCAGGGGAAGTAACTGGGGCTCAGAGTGGTTACCAACTTGCCCAATGTCTCAATATTAGTAAGTGGAAGAGCCAAAATTCAGACTCAGGTAGTTTCACTTCACAACCTACTCTCTCAACCAGAATCCCAGCCCCAGCTCTTCACAGAGGATGATATAATGTTTCCCCTATCATAGAAAGATTAACCACATTAGTTAAGAATTGCCTAGGAAAAACTTCCATATGGCCCAAATAAAACCTTGGAGATGATAAAATCTTATATGACCCTGGAATTTTTTTATTTGAAACCAGAAGCCTCATTTTTTCAAAATAAACACAATGCTATTATAGATATAATTGAGAATTTACAGGCCAAATTCAGACTTAATTTTGCTTAGCAACAGGACCAAAATAATAAAGCTCTTCTCTGTGAATAAGAAGATAAATATCTGTTCTCTGGCAATGTTCATAAATCTGTCTTTAGTATAAATTTTGCAAACAACTTTAAAGAGAGACTTCTGGAGTAGAGCCAAGTCTTTGAAAACCCACTTTCACCCTGCACTTCACATCAGGCCATAAAATGTGGGCTATGACCTTCCAAAGAAGCTGTCAAGGACCATTTTGTGCCTCCTATCTTTTTTTGACTCTCCATCCCCGGTCTTCTTAATTACATTTTCACATAAACTCTGTGGGTATTAAATGAAGCTGGGTCCATTCAATATTTCTATTAAATCTTCTCAGAAAATTGGTTCTATTTTCTTTGGGCAGCTTCTGCTGCATTTCTATACTGTTCTGTTGATATATTTCCTCAGCCATTTTTCACAGAGGACACTTCTACTATTTTATTTTTAAGATAAAACTTTCCAGAGTCATCTGAATCCATCACACAGTTTTAAAAATATAGTTGTCACCCTTGTCAAATCTAGAGGAACCCAATAGAGAAAATGTTGGTCCGTTTTTCTCTAAGCCGTTGCTGCCTGCCTGCTAAGTGTTAAACCTCTAACAGGGTTTCAGTCACTTTGCAATAAAATATTTCCATTACTCGTCCCCATCAGCAAAAAGCCAAAGCCTGCCATTTCAGTTTTTCAGTTTGACAGAGATGCGTGCATATCTTTGATCCAATAAAGACGTGTGGCCCTGTGTGTTCCTGGGCTCGTGGGGTCTCCATAGGTCACTCCATTATTTTCATTTTTTGCTCACAGTAGGAACCTTTTTAACTGTACCTTTCAGTATTCCATTTGCTGAGGAAATTGAGCTTCTCTTGGATCCCTTGATTGAAAGGGCACTTTTAAGAGGATTAATGTTGATAGACAAGAAGGCGAAAAAGATTTCTTCTTTCCTTTTTTTTTCAGTCCCAGGTTAGCTCTTTAAATGAAGTTATGGATTGGCATAACAAATATCCAGCAAATAGATTCAAAAAGTAAAAATGTTAGCTAATCCAAATGAAAGGGAAAAAAATAATAATCACAGTGCATTTAGTAAGCTTTTGTTCACACATAAACCTCCCTGTGTATGGGGGATTTAACGATCCAACACCAGGTTGTAAATTTTCATTATAAACTTGACTTCAGAATGTAATTTTTAAGGGGGGTAAATATAGACAAGAAAAAATAGGGAATGTATTTGTAAACTACTAAAAAATATCACTTGTGGAGATTACTGGTCAAAATCAGATCTGGCGGAAGCATGTGTTGTGCTCAAGTATAGTTCCCCAAGCATGGCTAATTCTTAGGCCGTCTCATTAGATACAGACCATTTCTTGCTTAATCCCTAAGTCTACAGTCCCATTTGGTTCAGCACAAAGAGAATTAACTCATTGACACAAAATCATAGAATTTTACATGATTGCATTAGCAGATGGTACAAACAAAATAAACCTGGCAATTTTAATCAGAGAATATCTGAAAGTCTTATCTGAGAAGAAAATTTTTAAAAAGAAATGTTTATGCTTTTGAAGATTGGCATAGAGCCCTTAAAAAGCTGAAACTCTGATGATGTCACATTGGATTCCAAACTGGGCCACAAGTTTTTCTCCTCATGCTCCCTTCCAGGACCTTTCTACACTGACCTCTACAGATGCAAGGGTCATCCTGAAGGAAAATGTCTTGCCCACTCTTCAATGCGCTGAGTTCAGTGCCCACAAGCCAGTTGAACTTTGTCCTCACTGTGATGCATTCCAGAAATGGCACAGATTGCAAACAGGAGGAACTGTGATTCTGTGTCTCACCTAGGGATGAAGAAAGCGTGCTGTGTCACCTTCCAGCCATAAAGTCGAGAATCACAGCGATTGAATCAGGGAGAGCCTGTGGCTAAGAGCAGAGAACTGGAGCCAGAAGGGCACTTTTTTATTCCATACTTGTTCAGTTGCCCCAGGCAGAACATTTTGCTTTTTGAGCCTGACT
Source organism: Tarsius wallacei (assembly GCA_963574415.1). Taxonomy (NCBI): domain Eukaryota; kingdom Metazoa; phylum Chordata; class Mammalia; order Primates; family Tarsiidae; genus Tarsius; species Tarsius wallacei. The sequence continues at coordinate 18,964 of CAUYQG010249488.1, forward strand.
TTTCCTACAGTGCAATGACTGTCACCACCACTTGGTACAGACTTCTGCTTCTCTAGGGACTTATCTGTGAATCTAGTGACAAATTGGCTCTGCTTTAAATTCCTGGATTTTAGGCCGTCTCAAAATTTGAGCTACTGGTCATATTATCCATAAATGAACCTTACCTGAATTGGGACTGACAGTCTGGAATAGACATGATACATATCATCAAATTAATTTCTGAGTATCAGCTGATGCTTTTTTCACTTTTAGTTCACTTAGATAATTTTAAAACTTGAATGAAAAAAAATCCCATGGCTTAGAAGTCTCTTTTTTCCCTTATTCTCTTCAGTGTTTGGCCTCTGAGTGGAGCCCACAGTTCAGCAGCACAGAGCAGAATACTCACTGCTAATAAGTACTGAAAAAAATGGATGCATGATAAAATAAAGATTGAATATCAAATCATAACAAACTATGTTCATAAGCAAATCTTCAAAGTAGTGATTGTGGCAGAAATGCATTTATTTTGTCTTCCTTATATAGTTCAACATGGAAAATAAAATTTTCAGACAAAAAGTTAATTACATGGGGAGCTGGGGAGGGATATTCCCAAGATTTGTGTTTTCCAAGAACAATTCTTTTTTCTTTAGTGTCTTGTTTTCCTTAGATTTCTTGTTCCTTGTTCCTCTTTATCACATTATCATCTAGTTGATTAGTAAGGAACAGAGCCTGATTGGTGCTTCCATTTTTAATCAAATTTAATAAAAGTCTAGCTGGTCAAAACATTTTCATCTAACACAATTTGCCTACAATTACTTGGTGCCATGGTGCCGATCAGGTGGTCCTAGTTTATTTTACTGTCCTCAAAGGACTTATTTTTTCATTTTCTAGACAATCCATTGGTGATATTTTCAGGATCTCAACATTTACAATTCAACTGTGGGGGGATTTACTAGGTTGTGATGTTCACCTCTTGTGGAGATTCCTCTAGATGAAATAGATTAAATTAATAGAAGGGTCTATTTATGTTTTAACCACAATGAGCATCAGATAAAAACTAAAACAATGGTTCCTAAATCTGAGTAACTGCCAATATCTCCTGAGAAATTTTTTTTTTTTAGTTGCAGCAGCACATTCACAGCCACTCCAGTGTTGACCTGCTAGGCTTAGGAGATCTTCCCGCCTCAGCCTTCCAAGTAGCTGGAACTACAGGCATGTGCTACTATGCCCGGCTGGTTTTTTTTTTAATTGTAGAGATGAGGTCTCACTAAGTTGCCCAGGCTGGTCTCAAACCGTGTGCTCAGGCAATTCCCTCACCTTGGCCTCCCAAAGGGCTGGGATTACAGGCTTGAGCCACCACGCCTGGCCGAGAAAGTTTTATAAACATGTATTTCCAGGCTCACCTCATTTCCACTGAATCATAATTTGTATTGGTAGGGTGAAAAATATATATTTATTAAAATCTGAAGAATTTTATTTGAAAATGTTGATAAGGAAATAATATTTATAGCCAATCAAATTTTGGAACCATTGATCCAGAATATCCTAAGATATTTCTTGAACAGGTAACAATTGACCTAGGATGGTTTATATATAATCATACCAATAATCAGAGGATGGATTATATAATAGTAGTTTGAACCTTAAAACATTCAACTAATTTGACTCTGTGAAAATTACATGATTATATTAATGACTTCTAACTCTAAAATTTAGTTTTAATTTAGCAAATTACTTTGCTCAATAAATATTGAGCTAGGCTGTGGAAGATACAGTGGCAAATAAACAAAATCCTCACCTTTACAATCCTTTCAGAAGTAGGAAGAAACAGAGAAACTGGGTGATTGAGTATATTCACAATACACCAATCCATCAAGAGTTTAAACAGCACTGGTGCAATGTTGGATGTCATTAGTCTTAATTCATAAAGAAGAAACTGAAGCATTTATTTCTACTTTCTACCTTCTTCACATTGTCTCAGACAAAGGAACCACTGATTTAAGAGATAGGATTCAAAATCACAGCTAGCTAGAAGGAATAAGTTCTAAAGTTACATAACACTGTAGGATGACTATAACATATGTTAAATTTTCAAATAGCTAGGAGAGATGTATTGAATGTCCCCAGCACAAAGAAATGATAAATGCTCGAGACAGCGGATATGTTAATTACCCTAATCTGACAGCTCTAGATTGTATGTATTGGAACATCACTATGTATCCCATAAATAAGTACAATTATTCTGCATCCATTTAAAAACAAAAGCTAAGAGAAGGTACACATCTGGTCAGGTTTTTCTTTCCCAAATTTTTCTATATACCCATATAGTTATTTTTACTTTCCTTGTAAAATTTTCTCAACTGTATTTGTTATAGTTAAATGCTCTATCTTTATTATAGGAAAAACCCTTACCTCTAATAATACGTAAAAAATTAGTTATCTTCTAACAAAACCCAGTCAAAGCTAGAATTTCTTCAGCTCATCTCCGTTTTTGCAGGCTCTGGTTTTCAGCTTATCACTGTGTGCACAAGACTCTCATCCATGCTCAATAATCTGTGAACTCGCAGCAAAAGATACTGGGATGGGCATCCTATAACTCTCCTACCCTGAATGAGCAACCATCTAAAAAGCATTATTCAGCACCTCTTAAAAACACAAGCTCAAATGTAAAACAAACTTTTATGGAACATGAAATCAGTTCTGATTTGAGGAATCTGAGGCAGGAGTTGCAGCTGGTAAATAAAGAGGGGGATTGGGGAGAAGGCAAGGGGTGATCCAAGCAGGATACAAGGGTGTTGGTGTAAGCAAGAAGACACGGAGGACGATTCTGGATCATGAGAGAAATGGAGCTAACCTGGTCTGGGGGATTCATAAGAGTTTCCTACAGGAAGTGATGTCTGAGCTGAACCCTCAAAGAACCAATGGGAGTTACTTAGGCAAAAGAGGAGTGGAGGTGGGTGGAGAGTGAAGAGTGAGTGAAAAATGACATGTGAGGAGAGATGCAGAGTGAAGAGAAGACAGAACTGGGGGATTCTAGAATAGGATCCATTTCCCCTGGTAATGAGGGGAAATCGAAGTAAAGGGGAAAAACAGGAGAAGAGACAAAGTTTGGGCAGAGAAGTAAAGAGCAAGTGGTTTCCATCTGTGACTAAGCTTCTTGAAAATCAGGTAAAGCCTGACTCCATGGTGGTGGCTGAGAAGGTTAAAAGAGTACAAGGGGTTGACTAGTTGTTGTGGGGAATGGAGCAGGGAATTAACAGATGGCAAATAAAGGAATGTATAAGGCTAACTGATAATAGTAAAATTACATTTTTTTTTTACTTCTCAAAGAATTTAGTAAATTTTCAAGAGGGACATAAAATATATAAAGTTCTGCAACCACAAAATTATTATTATTGTTTTTCCTCTTTTAATTTTTATTTTTAAATTGTGGGGTACAATTCAGGGTGAGGTATACAAATATTCATTGTGCAGGTACCCTTTTTGATGAGGTGTGCCCCACTCCCCACCACAGATATCAACTACTGTCAACCCCACCTCCGCCACCCCCCCCCCGCAGTTTCCCGTTACTGTCAATCTTTTTCTTATAGGATTACAGTAGTTGTTCAAGGTCCACTTATGAGTGAGAATATGTGATACTCAGCTCTTTGTTTCTGTGAGAGATCACTCAGTATTATAAACTCTAATTCCATCCAGGTTGCTGCAAAGTTCATGATTTTGTTCTTTTTTGTGGCTGCATAATATTCCATTGTGTATAGATACGAGCAGCCAACAGATACATGAAAAAAATGTTCAACCTCACTAGTCATCAAGGAGATGCAAATTAAAACTACACTGAGATACCACCTAACTCCAATCAGAACGGCCAGCATCAATAACTCAAAAAATAACAGATGCTGGAGAGGATGTGGCAAAAAGGGAACACTTCTACACTGTTGGTGGGAGTGTAAACTAGTACAGCCTCTGTGGAAATCAGTGTGGCGATTCCTAAAAGTTCTAAATATCAACTTTCCATATGACCCCGCAATCACCCTACTGGGAATATACCCGGAAGAACTCAAATCACTCTATAAAAAAGATACCGCACATGTATGTTTATCACAGCATTGTTCACAATAGCAAGAACATGGAACCAACTGTGCTGCCCATCAAAAGAGGACTGGTAAAATTACATTTTAAATAGAACCAATCAGAATAATTAGGCTAATTGTTTCATCTTCTTTCAGAATTAGGAAGAAACAGAGAAACCAGGTGATTGAGCATAGTCACAATAGCCCTTGTAGTCCAGGCTGAGAAGCACAAGCACGCAGGCCAGGAAAAGAGGGATGGAGGGGAAGTTGTGGTAAGAGCAGTTTTGGGTGATGCCATAACACAAGGTGTAGTGGTGACAGGAAAGGGAAACTGAAGGGAGCCGAAAATAAGGGACTTCAGAGTAAAGAAGGTCAAGGAAATCTAAGGTTAGGGCATCCAATCAGTCTCTACATGGATGCTAAATTAGCACATGAAAGTTGTAGGTGACTTAGGGCATGACTGCGTTAAGGCGTGAGAAAATGCCTTCTCACATGTCCACTTAAATTTCACTATTATTATTATCACAGCAATATTACCATGCAATATAATAATAGTAACTTTTAAAGGCCATGCTTTGTGGGAATTTTTATTTAAAGTTGACAAACGCCAGGGAAAAAAAAGATATATGAAGAATTTTTGTAAAAGTCAAAACTAAAATGCTTTATCTAAGCATTTAAATTAGTGAGCTGGCAAATATTCTATAAGCAAAGTAACAGCAGGTAGCTTTAAACCTGGTGATCAGAGAGTACAATATTCTTTATTTGTTTTCTTAACTCAGCCCCTTCTTAAATGGACATAAATATTTCGGAGGGACTTTCTAAATTCAAATTTCCCTTGGAAATGAAAACACTAAGTTTTAAATTTACCTATGAGTTTAGGTTAGAAAAGGGTTACCAATATGAAAATCTCATAATTTTGTAAACTTTTCCAAGGCTTACTGGCAAATTCAGTACGATTTATACATATTGTCTTTTAGTAATAAAATTGTTTCTAATTTACGTTCTGTGAAAAATGACATCTGCTTTTAATTGGGAAATTCATTAAAAAATCAGACAAGTAAAACAAATTATTCACTAAAATGAAGACAGAAGAATTGACATGTACTAATGCAGGTGTTTACTGTTTGAAGAACTCACTTAATGTCTGCCTTGGGACATTTCAGACTCAGACCCCACTTTATTTTTTACACTAAATGATACATTATAAAACAGACTCTTTTTCATTTTATAGATTTTCTTTGTAATCATCAGATACGATGTGAGCTGATTTACTGAAGTAATATGTTTTTTAGTGATTTTACAATTTTTTCATATACCTCTAGTGAAGGAATTAAAGGATGTGATGAAAGTTCAAATAGCAGAATAGTCAACTTCTTTATACAGGTTAATATGTGCAGCAATGAGAAGAAAACTTGTTCAACAATTCATGTGAAACTCTTTGGAAAACATTTGGATAACCCAGAAAATGGTTATACAAATTCTGGATATTGCTACATACCTCTTGAACCACCCAAGAGACCTGTAAGCAGCTCCTTTTTTTCTAAATAGTTCATCTAGGTGCTACTTCTGAGGGAATATTCATATTTTTGAAAATGAACAATCAGAAAATGCAAATACTTGTCCTTTGATCTTTAATTACTTGAATAATGGGTGTAGGAGCAAATACCAACAACAGAAACAAAATTAAGTTTTAAGCTTGGACAATCGTGATGACACCTTAGGAGATGCAAAGATTTGTTTAGACTTGTATCTTCTGATCTCTAACAATAATTCAATATTTTTACTTTATCATTTACAAGCTCCTTCATTCTACAATTCTTCCCTTCATAACTTTTGTTACCCAAAGATGGTCCCGAGACCAGCAGTATCAACATTATATTGGAGGTGATTGGAGTTTGCTAGAAATGCAGACACAAAGGCCCCATTGCAAACCTGATGAATCAGAATCTTCTTTTTGAAATCTCCAGATAATCCATGAATATGCTATACTTTGAGAAGCTCTGATCTAGAATACACTGAAAGAGTGGCTTTTTACAATTAGACAGACGAGCAAGAAACAAATGATCAAGAATATGGAAGGGGAAACCTGCAGATATGATATGAGATTACATATAAAAAAATCCTAAGGAATACTTAAAAATGATTAAAGCTAGTAAACCAAATTAGTAGAGTTTCAGAGTATAAAAATCAATACTCAAAAATGAAAATTGTGTTTCTATAGACTAGCAATAAACAACTTGAAAAGGAAATTAGGAAAACAATTTCATGTATAGCAGCATTAAATTAAAAATAATAAAATTCGAATACTTAGGAATAAATTTAACCAAGGAGATGCATGACTCATACACTGAAAATTACAAAACATTGTTGACAAACATGAAGAACTTAAATAAGTGGGATGCTATCATGTGACCATGGATTGCAGAACTTAATATTGTTAAGATGGCAATAATCCCCAAAGTCTTCTACAGAAACAGTGCAATCCCTATGGAATCTTGATGGCTTTTTGTGAAGGAATTAAAACACTGATTCTAATATTCATGTGGAATTACAAGGTACTCTGTATAAACAAAACAATCTTGAATAAAAAAGAACAAAATTAAAGCGCCCACACTTACAGATTTTAAAACTTACTACAATCCTACAGGAATCAAAACAGTGTCATTCTGTTGCAAAACAGTATGTTTTGAAACAAACAGTTTCAAATCAAAACATGTGGCATATGGGCTTAAGGACAGATATAAATCAAAAGAATAAAAGTGAGAATCCAGAATAAACCTACACATCTGTGATTAATTAATTTTTGATATGGACACCAAAATCATTTAGTGGAGAAAGAATAGATTTTTAAAAAACAAATTGAGCAGGAACACAATTGGATATCTGTGAAAGAATGAAGTTAGACCCTTGCCTCACACCCTATACAAAAATTAACTCAAAATAAAACAAAGACCTAAATAAATATATGAGCTAAAGCCATCAAGCTCTTAGAAGAAAATATAAGGAATAAATGCTCATAATTTTGGATCTGGTGATGGTTTCTTATATATGACACTAAAGCAAAAGCCAAGAAATTTAAAATAGATAAATTAGATTTATCAAAATTTAAAACTCTTGTTCATTAAAAGACACCATGAGCAAAGAGCTTGAAAAGATATTACTCCAAAGAAAATATACAAATAGCTAGCCGGCACATGAAAAGATCTGCAGCATCATTAATATTAATGATCAATAGAGAAATGTAAATAATAACCACAATGAGCTAGCACTTCATGCACACTAAGATGAATATAAAATAGACAAAAGGGAAAATAACAAGTGTTGGCAAAGATATAGAGAAATTGGAACGCTTGTATATTACTCATGAGAATATAAAATGTTGCAGCTGCTAAGGAAAACAGTATAGTGATTCCTCAATAAGTTAAACATAGAAATACTACATGACACACTAATCTTGCTCTTAGGTCCATACCCAAAATACTGAAAACAAACAAAAATATTCAAACAAAAACCTGTATGTCTATTTACAATAGACAAATAGTGCAAACAACCCAAATTTCCATCAACTGATGAATGGATAAGCAAAATGTGGCATATCCATACAATGAAATACTATTCAGCCATAAAAACGAATGAAATACTAATAAGTGCTACAACATGAATAGCCCTAGAAAACATGCAAAGTGAAAGAAATTGGGCACAAAAGGCCAAATATATGATTTCATTTAATGATATATCCAGAATAGGGAAATGTATGGACACAGAAAGCAGATTGGTGGTTGTCAGAGGCTCAGAGTAGAAGGGAATGAAGATTGACTGCTTAATGAGTATGGTGTTCCCTTTTGGAATCATGAAAATATTCTGAACTAGGTAACTGTGATAGTTACATAATATTGTAAATTTACTAAATATTACCTATGGCAAATTTCATGTAAAATTTACTTTACCATTATTTTTTTAAAGTCCATATTATGTTGAGTTTCAGTTGTGCCAGGCATTGTGCTAAGTGCTGTTGTATAGAACACATTTAATCCTCACTAACACAACTGTGTAAGTCAGGTGCAATTATTGCCCCTCTCATCTAAAGGGAACGGAACACAGGTACAAATACAAAATAAATTTGCCCAAGATTACAACAGAAGTGAGCAGAAATGCTGAGATTGAACTCCAGGTCTTTGGTCCCAGAACTGCCCTGCTGTACATTGTCTGGTAGTGTTCCATTCATGTTCACGCTACTCCCATACTCTAAGATACTATGTATTGCTGTCTCAAATAATATATGACATATCTACATGGTTTGGTAACATATAATCCTTTATGGGAACTGCTTAAAATATAATGCTAACTGGAAAAATTTATATTGCAAAACAACACACACAATTTTTATGTAGACACACATACACAGGCTATACATACACACACCATTTTGAAATACCCATATATATGTTTTATATTTCCTTCTCATTTCCACACACACCCACACAATATGTGTGACTTTAATTTTCTTCTGTTCAGTTTTATGTATTTTCTATTTTTTCCAAAATGAGACAGTGCTACGTAATCAGAAAAATAAAACAATAAAGATATGTCTAAAGAGTTACTTTCCAGGAGGGGGAGAATGGGGCTTGCAGTTGAGGGAAACTGCTAGGGGAGTGAGGGGCATACCTCAT
>CAUYQG010249491.1:0-16092 GCA_963574415.1 Tarsius wallacei
TCAGCCTTCCAAGTAGTGGGAATTACAGGCGCGCGCTACCACGCCCGGCTAATTTTTTAGATTTATTGTAGAGATGAGGTTTCGCCTGCCCAGGCGGGTCTCGAACCCGCGGGCTCAGGCAATCCACTCACCTCAGCCTCCCAAGGCACAGGATTACAGGCTGAGCCACTGAGCCCGGCTGATAATAACATTTTAATAAAGATAGCCCTGAATCTGTAGATTGCTTTTTGTAGTATGGACATTTGAACAATACAAACTATTTCAATCCATGATGCCTTTCCATTTATTTGATTCTTCTATAATTACTGCCAGCAATGTTTGTATTTTGCAGTTTATAAGTCTTTAATCTCCTTGCTTAAATGTATTTCCATGTATTTTATTGTTTTGATGCTAAATGGAATTTTTTCTTAATTCTTTTACATATAATCCATTGTTAGCATATATACACACAACTAATTTTTATGTTGATTTTGTATCCTGAAAGTTTACTGAATTTGCCTACTAGTTCTAACTGTGCATGTATGTATATATGTGTGTAATCCTTAGACTTTTATGTTTTTCCTCCATTCCATAAGTCTTAGTATGTTGTGCTTTTTCTTTTGTTTGACACAATATAGTTTCTAATTTCCCTTTTTTCTTCTTGCACTTCTTGCTTGTATATGTGTGTGTGTGTATGTCTATCACAAACAGATATAATTTAAGTTCTTCAATTCCATTTTAGATGACATTTATTTGTTTCGCTTGCCTAATTGCCCAGGTTAGGACTTTCAGTACTATGTGGAATAAAAGTAGTGGGAGTGGAAACCTTTGCCTTGTTCCTGATTTTAAAGAAAAATGTTTAGTTTTTTACAATTGAACATGGTAGCTTTATAACTTGCACATATGGCCTTTGTTAGTTTGAGTTAATTTTTTTCTATTCATAGTTGGTGAATATTTTTATTAAGAAAGGATGCTGAATTTTGTCAGATGCTTTTTCTGCAGCTATTGAAATAATCATGTGATTTTCATCTTTCATTTTGCTAACGTAGAGCTTTACAATTAGTTAATTTGTATATGTTAAATTATTTTTACATCCTAGGAATACATTTATTTTGGTCCTGGTGTATGATCCTTCTAATGTGCTGTTGAATTTTGTCTGCTAGTATTTTGTTGAGTATTTTTAAAATTTACATTCATCAGAGATATTGGCCTGTAGGTTTTTTTATTTTTATTTTTATTTTTTTCTATACAGTGTCTTTATTTGGCTTTGGTATCAGGGTAACACTGGCCTCACAAAATAAATTTGGAAGTGTTCCATCCTATTCAATTTTTTGGTAGTTTAAGAAATATTTAGTATCCATTCTTCTTTGAACATTTGGAATTTACCAGTGAAACCATCTTATCATAGGGCTTTCTTTCTTGGAATATTATTGATTACTTTTTTTTTTTGAGTCGGAGTCCCACTCCGTCGCCCATACTGGAGGGCAATGGCATGCTCCTGGCCATTGCAGCCTTGACCTGCTGGGCTCTGGCGCTCTTTCTGCCTCAGCCTTCCAAGTAGCGGGAACTACAGGTGCATACCACCATGACCAGTTAATTTTTGATTTATTGTAGAGATGAGGTCTCACCAAGTTGTCCGGGCGTGTCTTGAACCCGCGGGCTCAGACAATCCACTCGCCTTGGCCTCCCAAAATGCTGGGATTACAGGCTGAACCACCGAGCCCGGCCTGATTACTGATTTTAATATACATACTAGTTATAGGTTTATTCAGATTTTCCATTTCATTGTGATTCAGTTTTGTAGATTGCATGTTTCTAGAAATGTATCCATTTCTTCTAGGTTATTCAGTTCTAATTTATATATAATTTTCACAGTAGTCTCTTATAATTCTTTTAAATTTTGTGGTGTCTGTTTAATATCTCTATTTAACTTCTGATTTTATTTATTTGGAGATTGCCTCTATTTTTCTTAGTTTACCTATAAGTTTGTCAATTGTGTTGACCTTTTCAGAAAATCAATTTGTTTTAATTTTTAATATACTTTTTCTTTTCTATATTTTTGCTCTAATTTTTACTATCTTCCTTCTCTGCTAACTAAGAATGCAGTTTGTTTTTCTTTTTATAGTTATCTAAGGGACTGTGTTAGGTTGTTTATTTGAAATCTTTCCTGCTTTTTTAATGTAGGCATTGATTGCTATGAATTTTCCTCTTAGTCATTTTTTCCCTGCATTCCATCATAAGTCTTAGTATGTTGTGCTTTTTCTTTGGTTTGACACAATATAGTTTCTAATTTCCCCTTTTGTTTTCTTCGTGTACCCCTTGCTTGTTTAAGAGTATGTTGTTTAGTTTCCATGTTTGTGAATTTTCCAGGTTTTGTTCACATCTGATTTTTAGCTTTTTTATTTTGTTTTATCTTTTTAGAAACAGGAACCATGTTATATTATGTTGCCCAAGTCGGGGTGCAGTGGCTATTCACAGGGGCAATCACAGTGCGCTTAGACTCTAACAGGTCTGAAGCAATCTTCTTGCCTCAGCCTCTCGAGTAGCTAGGGCTATAAGCTCATGCCACCATACCTGGCTCTTTGTTCACTTTCATTGGAGAAGGTACTATTCTACGTGTGCTTGCAAAAAATGAGTACTGTGCTGCTGATTAGTGAAATATTTTATTTATCAATATTTACATCTATTAGACTCATTTGGTCTATAGCTTTAAGTCCTCTGTTACCCTATTTATCTTCTATCTAGATGTTGTATCTATTATTGAAAGAGAAGTACTGAAATTCCATATTAAGCCAGGCACAGTGGCTCACATCTGTAATCTCAGCACTTTGAGAGGCTGAGGAGAGACGATTGTCTGAGCCCAAGGGTCCGAGACCAGTCTGGGCAACTTGGCAAGATCTTGTCTCTACAATAAACCAAAAAATTAGCCAGGGGTGGTGGCATGCGCCTATAGTTCAGCTGCTTGAGAGACTTGAAGTGAAAGGATTGCCTGAGCCCAGCAGATCGAAGGTGCAGTGGCCAGGAATGTGCCACTGCCTTCCAGCCTGGGCAACAGAGGAAGACTCCAACTGCAAAAAAAATTAAATAAATAAAAGAAATTCCATACTATTATTGTGTTGCTGTCTATTTATCACTTGAGTTCCATCAATATATGCTTTATCTATTTAGGTGCTTCAATGTTGGGTGCATATATATTTATCTTTCTTGTAAAGTGACCATATTATTATTATAATATCAATTTTTGACTCTGGTAACAATTGTTGACGTAAAGTCCATTTTGCCTGATACAAGTATGACTACCCTGTTCTATTTGTACTGTGTGTGTGGCATTTCTTTATGCATACTTCACTGTCAGCTTATGTGTGCTGTAAAACACTAGGAGACTTTGTAATTAAATTGTCAAAAGTCAAAGAGAGAATCTCGAAAGAAGAAAAAAATGGTACTTGTCACACACAAGAGAAATATCCTGAGACTATCAGAGAATTTCTCAGCAGTAATCTTGAAAGGTGGAAGAGAAGTGAGGTGTATATTTAAAATGTCAAAAGTAAAAGAGAGAGAGAAAAAAAAAATTTAGCATATAAACAAAAATTCCTCACTACTAGAACTGTTTTTTTAAAATGTTAAAAGAAGTTCCTTAAGTTGAAATGCAAAGATGCTGGACAGCAACACAAAATCATATTTAAGTATAGACACGCTGGTAAATGTAAATATATAGATGAATAACAATATAATACTGTAATGATAGTGTTTGAATAAGTTTTAATTCAATTATAGAATTTACAAACAAAATTATGAAAATAACTGAACTATAAAAATGTGTTAATTAATAAACATAAAAAGCTACATCTTGTGATATCAATAACAAAGTAAAAGGATATATATGATTAAAGTTAAGTTGATATCAGCTTAAAATATATTGTTATGTTTTATCTAAGTCCCGTAATAACTACAAAGAAACTTACTCATAGAAAAAACACAAAATAAAATGATAAAGTCACTAATGTATGTCAACAGAAAAAATAATTAATGAAACATAAAGGAAGATAGGAAGAGAAGTAAAGAAATACAAAAGAGATATAAGAGAAAACATTTAACAAAAGCAACAAAGTAAATCTTTATCAATAGTTAACTTTAAGTGTAAATAAGTTAGACTCCCCATTCATAAGACATAGATTAGGTGAATAAATTTAAAAACAGACAGAATCAATATTTAATTATATGCTCCCTCTAATCTGCTAGTGTCATTATATTCAAAATACAACTCTTCTAAACAACTGATGACTTCATCTTGCTGTTTCTATTCTGTGAGACAATCTCTGCTTTTAATTGAAGGTTTTATTCAACTTACATTTTACATAATTTTTAATATGGTTGCTTTTATGCTTGTCACCATGCTACATGTTTTCCATTTTTACTTCCATTCTTTTTCCTAACATTTCTTCTTTTCTGTCTGTTTAAAAATCAAGAAATGATGTTGCTGTTGTTGTCATGCAATTATTCCTCTTTTGTTGACATTTCAAGTATATATATTTTGGTCAATTTTAGAAGCTTGAGGAAATGAAATATTTAATTTTAATTTATTACTATCTAACTTGATTCAACAATCTTCACTTTATTTGTTACGTAAGAATCTTAGAAATAGTATCATTCTAATTAAATGTGTCCCTTTTTCTCTCAATTTAAAACACTTCCATAATAAATCTTTACAATTAAAAAAAAAAATCTCACGTGGTGCATTTTCAGTTGGATGGTAAATCCCTTTTGGTTACGTCTATCATTAATTCCATCCTTATAGGTTTTTTTGTCTTTATTTGTTTTCTGTTTTTTGTTTTTTGGGGTTTTTTGAGTTGGAGTCTCACTCTGCAGCCCAGGCTGTAGGGCTGTAGCATGCTTCCAGACACCCCAGCCTCGACCTCTTGGGCTCCAGCAATCCTTCTGCCTCAGCCTTCCAAGGAGCCAGAACTACAGGAGTGCACTACCACGCCCCCGGCTAACTTTTGATTTATTGTAGAGATGAGATCTCACCAAGTTGCCCGGGCTGTCTCGAACCCACAGGTTCAGGCCATCCACTCATCTAGGCCTTCCAAAGTGCTGGGATTACGGCCTGTTTGTTTTTTGAATACTCTCTTTCTGGCACTATAAGATGCTCCGGGCTCACCTTCCAGATTTCTTGTCCTGTGTTATAATTGGCCATTTTTCCAAAGAGTTGTTTCCTTTTATTGGAAAATGGTATTATAAACCAACATCTGAGTGCTAAGTGTATTTGTTGTTTCTGAGGTATTATTTATTGTTTTTACATTGTCTCAGCTGTTAGTAAGAGGAAATCTATGCATGTATAATAGATGATTGCTAGATATAGATAGAACCATTTATAATATACTGAGCTTGACAAAAATTCATACTGATATATTTAATCCGAATCCATTACTATGTAGATGATTCTAGACTCTTCACATTGCTTGTCTCTCAACTCCCATTCCAAAGTGGCACACCCGTAACCCATGGCTCGTGGGGGAGAAAATTTATCAACGAGAATACAATTCTGGTTAATTCTAGTTAAATTGCAATTTTAGTTAAGTTGTTTTGTGATATACAATTATGGGATTTCCCAATATCCTAATTTTTTCTTTATATTTGTATGAAATTTTACTCTGTTTTGTAAATTCTATGAGTTTCAGCAACTTAAGAGTGTAGTATATGCAGCACTGCACTAACATACACATAGTCCACCACCTAAAAATTTCCCTTTTATATCATCTATCCTACATTCCACTTTTACCCCTGAAATGCCCAAAAACCACTGTCTCCGTAGGTGTGCCTTATCCAGAACATTCATATAGTTGGACTCATGCAGTAGGCAGTTTTATCAGAAAGGCTTCTTTTATTTATTGATATAAATTTAAGATTTATCCATGTGTCTTCATAGCTTTATAGCGCATTCCTTTTTACAGGTTAATAGTATTCTATTGAGCAAATATTCTACAGATTTTTATCCACTCACCAAATGAAGAGCATTTTAGCTGCAGTCAGGTGTGTGTGTGTGTGTGTGTGTGTGTGTGTGTATGTGTGTGTGTGTGTGTGTGTGATTACAAAGTTGCTGAAACATTTGTTTCTGCTTTTTGTACTAGCTTAATTTTTCATATAAATTGGGTAAATACCTAGGAGTACAATTGTTTTATTATATGGTAAGACTATTTATAGCTTTGTAAGAAACTGCCACCCTGTTTTCCAAAGTGGGTCTGTACTATTTTACATGCCTAGTAGCAACCAATTTTATATTTATAATGCCTCATTCTAACCAGCAGC
Organism: Tarsius wallacei; assembly: GCA_963574415.1. Classification (NCBI taxonomy): domain Eukaryota; kingdom Metazoa; phylum Chordata; class Mammalia; order Primates; family Tarsiidae; genus Tarsius; species Tarsius wallacei. The sequence goes on from CAUYQG010249491.1 coordinate 6,286, forward strand.
TGGCTTTGTCAGTGTTTTAGATTTTAGCTATTCTAATACGATTGCAAATGATATCTTGTTGTTTTTTTAATTTTCAATTTCTATATAATGTTACGTTGAGCATTTTTATGTTAATTTGCATCTGTTGTATACATTTATTGGTGAAGTATCTGGTTATTTTATGTTTTGTAAATATTTTCTCCCAGTGTGTGGCCCGTCGTTTGAGGCTTTCAGTAGTATCTTCTGTAGAGCAGATGTTTTTCATTTTAATCAAGAACAAATTACTTTTATTTTCTTTCGTATATTGTGCTTTTGTGTTGCGCCTAAAAACTCATTATTAAGCTCAAGGTCTCAAGGTCACAGAAATTTTGATTTTTTTCTTTTCTTTTCCTTTTTTTTTTTTTTTAGACACGGTGTCTTACCTCGACTAGAATGCAGTGGTGCAATCGTAGCTCCCTGCAGCCTTGAACTCCTGGGTTCAAGCAATTCTCTCACCTCTCAAGTAACTGAGACTACAGGCACATGCCAATATGCTCAGCTTCTTCTATTTCTTCCAGATATTTTTTCTGCTTGTTTTGTTTGTGTTTTAAATCCAGGTATGATCCATTTTGAGTTCATTTTAATGAAATACGCAACATCAATGTCTAGGTAACTTTTTTTTAAGTCTTTTTCTTTTCTTTCTTTTCTTTGCATTTGAACATCTAACTGTTCCATCACCATTTATCAAAATACATTTTTTCTTCATTGAATTGCTTGTTTCTTTGTCAAACATCGGTTGACTAAGTTTATGTGGGTCTTCTTCTGTCCACTCTAGTCTGTTTCATTAATTTATATCTTTTTTCCACCAACATCACAACATATTTGTGATTTTCTACAATTATGTATGTCATGAGCAAATAATGTTTTATTTCTTCTTTTCATTTCTTTATGTTATATTTTATTTTCTTGATTTATTGCAATAGCTATGACTACAAGTATGTTGAATAGGAGTTATAAGAAATAATATCCCTGGACTTTCTCTGATTTTGGGAAGAAAACTGTTCAGTTTCTCACTAGTAAGTAGGTTTTTGCTGATATTCTTTGGCAAATTGAGAAAATTTCTCTCTAGTCCTATCTTAAGGAGGGTTTTTATCATAAATAAGTGGTAAATTTTGTCAAATGCCCAATGTAATATAATCACATGATATTTCTTTCTTATTCAGGCAGTGTAGTGAATTATATTAACTTTCAAATATTGGACCAGTCATATACACCTGGAATAAATCTTATTTCATTCAGTAATTATTTTTACACATTGTTGGTTTCAATTTGCTAATATTTTGTTGAGACTTTTGCATATATATTTATAAGATATTTCAGTCTTTCTTTCTTGAAATTTCTTTCTCTGGCTTTGATACTGGAGTGTTGTCTTCATAAAATGAATAAGAAAGTAAGAATTATCTCTTCTATTTTCTGAAAATGTAATGGTTTTATTTTTTGAAGGTTATTAATAATTGACCTAATTAATTTAACAGATAAATATTTATTCAAATAATCTAGTTATCTTTTTGTGAGCATTGGTAGTTTGTGTCTTTTAAGCAAATCCAATCCGTCTGTTATCAAATTTGTGAGCATAGAGTTTTCTATGGTATTTTTCAATTTTTCTTTTACTGTTCATTGGAACACTACTGATGACTGCTTTTTTATTTTCCATATTGTCAATTTGTTCCTACTTTTTTTTTTACTAGCTAGGCTGGAAAATTTTATCAATTTTCTTGATTTTTTCAAAGAATAAAGCTTTTGGGGGTTTGTTGATTTTTCTTTTTGTTTCCTACTTGTAATTTTACAAATTTCTGGTCCAATTTTTATTATTTATTTTCTTCTACTTCAATTGTTTGTCTTTCATTAGTTTCTGAATGTAAAGGCTTAATTATTGATTTTAGATCTTTGTATTTTCTAATATATGCATTCAATGCTATAATTCTTTTCTATGCATTCCTTTGCTGCATTCTATACATTTTTATTCATTTCGTTTTCTCTTGAGATTTCTCCTTTAACCCATGTGTTATTACAGGGATTATTTGTCTAATTTCTTAGTATTTGATGATTTCCTATCTTTATATTATTGACTATAGCTGAATTAGATTATAACCCAAGAAAATTTTTGTATAATTTTTATTCTTTTATATGTATTAAGTTGTGTCATGTGAATCTTGAAGACTGTTGCTTAAACATGAAGCCGGACTCGGTGGCTCAGCCTGTAATCCTGCGCCTTTGGGAGGCTGACGTGAGTGGATGGCCTGAGCCCGCGGGTTCGAGACCCGCCCGGGCAACTTGGAGAGACCGCATCTCTATAATTAAAAAAAAAAAAAAAAAATCAGCCTGGCGTGGTAGCACGCGCCTGTAATTCCGGCTATTCGGAAGGCTGAGGCGGAAGGATCGCCGGAGCCCAGCAGGTCGAGGCTGCGGTGGCCGGGAGCGGCCACGGCACTCCAGCCTGGGCGACGGAGTGAGACGCCAACTCAAAAAAAAAAAAACAAAAACAACAACTTATTTTTGGTTGACATCAATTTTACAATATACATGTTTAAATAATCTGAGATCACCTGAAAGGACTTATTCCCAATTTCTTCCTCCCATCCTTTATGTTGTTGATGTGACACATTTTATTTCCAAATACACTAAAAACACATAATATTTTGCTCACATATCTATCTATCTATCTATCTGTATATATTTTTGCTTCATGATATCCTTTCTTTAATTTTTTTTTTTTAAATTATGTTTCAGGGTTAGACTTTCAAATGGTCATTGTGCAGGTAAAATTTGTGCCTCACTTTGGTCCCCACTTTACCTGGTTTGAGATCAAGTACCCTTATAGATGAAGTGTGCCACCTCTCTCTCCCCTGGCAGTTTCTCACTACTGCCAATCCCTTTTTTGTAGTATTATGATAATTGTTCAGGATCCACTTATGAGTGTGAACATGTGGTTCTTTGTTTCTGTGATAGATCACTGAGTATTATAGACTCTAATCCATCTAAGTTGCTGAGAAGTTTATAATTTTGTCCTTCTTTATGGCTGCATATTTCATCATGTGTATGTAACAATTTATTTAAATCAGCCATCTGTTAAAGGAATTGAAAGTTAGGCAAAGTCACTAATATTTTACCTTAATTTTTCTATTATCAATACTGTGTGTGTGTGTGTGTGTGTGTGTGTGCACGTGTATGTAAATTCTGACCTCTATATTTTGTTTTCTCTGCCTCAAAAACTTTAATATTTTGCAGAGTAGGTCTGCTGGTGATAAAGTAACTCAATTTTGTTAAAGAACATCTTCATTTTTATTTTACTTGTGAAAGATTTGTTCATAGGCATAGAATTTTAAATTGGCAGGTTTTATTTTTCCTCTGAATACTTTAAATATGTCACTCAATTTTCTCCTGGATTGCATGATTTTTGATGAGAAGTCTGCTGTAATTTGTATCCTTGTCTTATCCTTCTCTGTAGGTAGCAAGTGATTTCTTCCATCCCACCCACAATACCCATTGTTGTTTCAAGGTTTTCTTTTTGTGTTTGGTTTTCAGCAATTTGAATGCGATATGCTTATTTGTTTGTTTTCAATCATGTGTGATAGTCTCTAATTTTTTTTGAATCAGTAATTTGGTATCTGTCACTAATTTTGGAGAACTCTTGACCATTATTTTTCTTTTGAATAATAATTTTGCCTTGTTATCTCTTTCCACTCATTCTGGAATTCCAATTCTGTATATGCTACACCATTTTATATTGTCCCAAAGATCTGGGTCCTCTATATAAAAAAAAAATATTGACTGATGTGGTGGCTCACACTGGCAATTTCAGCATTTTGAAAGGCTGAAGCAAAAAGATTGTTCGAGCCCATGAATTTAAGACCAGCCTAAGCAACAAAAAGAGATACTGTCTTTTATTTTAAAATATACATATATATTTAAAATTTTTTTTTGCATTTTAGTTGTAGCAATTTTTATTAAACTATCTTCAAGTATATTAAATCTTTCCTTTGGTGTGAATCTAATAAAAAGTCTGTCAAAAATTATTTAATTATATTACTGTGATTGATTTCCATTTTATTCTTTTTTATAATTTCCAGATCTCTGCTGAATTTATCTATATAATCTTGAATATTGTCTATCTTTCCCATTGCACATGTTAACTCCACTTAACATATTAATCAAAGTTATTTAAAATGCTCAATCTAATAGTATCCACATCTGTGGCATATCTACTTCTGGTGCTGATGACTTATTTGTCTAATTAGTCTCTTTTTTTCTTCTTTTGTGGTATCACTCCTAATAGGTTTGCTGAAAGCTGACATGTCTTATGAGTCAGCAAATAATACAGTAAATATTATTTTTTATGTTTAGAAATTGGAAACCTTTCCTCTTGGTAGGGCTTCATTATGGGAACTTATTAATCAAGTCATAAACTGGGGTGGATTTGAAGCATTTGTTGATCTGCTTGTCAGATTTAAAGACTTTTATTTCTATGGGCATAAGATACTTCAAAATCCTCTAATCGTACACTGTTTTTGTTTCCCTACTTTGATTTAGGACTATTCATTGCCATGCTCCTCAGAGAAAGTTCACTTTTTTCTGCTATTTCCACTGTATTTCTTTATTATATTTACTAAAGTCTTTTTCTCAGAAGTAATTTGGAAAGGGCCAGTCTTCGCTAATATTCTGATTAAACTTCAGTCTTAGGCAATACTGGGAACCAGGGTCTCTTGGGTTTGGCCTTCGCGAGTATCCCTGACCCTTCTTGAGGAATAGAGCTTGCAGTCCACTAGCCCACTATAATAAATGTCTACCGATGTCTTCAAGTTATGAAATTGGTTCTCTTCTATTACTTTCGGGAGGTAGGAGAGGTGACTTTGGGTAAAGTCATAGTAAACTCCTCCGTTTGCCTTCCAGCAATAGTAGAAATCCCTCCAGTGTCCAAGAATACAGATTTATAATCCCCACCCCACCCCATAACAAAGATAATTGAGATGAATCTGAGCAGATTTCAGCAACAACTGCTCTTTCTTTGTTCCAACAAGTACCATGGAGGGAGTTTTATATGAATTCTCCTTATTTTCTTCTGTGAAATACTGATAGTGTTCATAAACTAAAAGCTACAAAAGCTGGGAATGCTCCTGTGTCTGTGGGGCCCATGACATCACATTCTCAATCTAGGTTGCACTAGGCTCTTAGTAATCTACTAACCATTTTCAGTTTAATCTTCCTATCAACTTGTATCGCATGCTATAGCATCCATTTATGTAAGCAGTTGCTTAGATTCTGTTTCTTTCTCTAGATACCCATCTCTCTTCACATTGTATATTAGCTGTTTGTCCTGTGATCACAGTTATCTGATTGGTTAATAAAAAGGTTGCAAATTTGTAGTTTAAGGTTGTAGCCCTGAAATAAAAATGAGAAAAATCTTTCTAGTGCTCTATCTCTCTAGGCAGAAACTACACTTACAATTTGACCTCGGTACTCCAGAAAAGATATTATCCTTCAGACTATAGCAAAGATCTTAAATTCAATGTTTTATTTTTGAGAATTTGTGTTTGTTAATGACTTTACAAAGCCTTGTTTGTTTATCTATAAAAGGATGACAATATTCCCTGCAGCAGAGAGAGATAGAAATACCCTATGTCATAATAAATAAACAAAATACAAATGTCAGCTGAGAAACCCTGCCTTTTGGCATTTGGTTAAAATTGCCCTGAATGTCTAACCTCCCATTTTTGGAAATATAACCTCTTACTAAAAGTTATGTAAATTCCAAGAGGTCTCCCATTTGCTTTATCTCCACTGAAATATGTTATTCCAAGTGTGGAAGTTAATTTTTAAAAACATCAAAGTAGAGTTCTTCTTGTGGTACAGGAAGAAAGTTCCTTAAAATCTGATCTTCCTTTGCCCATTTTATAATGGGGTTGTTTGTTTTTTCTAACCCCTAACTGTACCCCATAATACCATAATAAAAAAAATTTTTTTAAAAATCTGATCTTCCTAAAAATAACAGCTAAAACTCTTGGCAAAGTACAAAACATAACTATATAAGTACTCTAGAGGCCAAAAGAAAAAGCAAACAGACTCTTAAAATGTGTCAGACTTTAAGGTATCTAAATATGTATGATACAAACAAAATCTAGTTAATTCTTATGGCATAACATTTTAAGTGACATGAGTCACTGCCCATTACAGACTCAAGAGTCTTTGATTTAAGAGCAATCAAGTTAACAGTCTGGTAACACAAGCCATAAAATATTTTGGTATAAATATTAGATAATCCTGTGTGTACAAAATATATTATTCACGATGGCCAAAACATAATCCAACATTACTCAGCATACAAAGAGTCAGATAAATGTGAGTCATTTCCCAGAGAAAAGACAATAGAGAGATGCAGTCCTGATATGACACTGCTGCCCAAACTATCTGGCTAAAAATTTAAAATAAGTTATTATGCAGTTTTCATACAGTTTGTGAATATATATGTATATACACTATAGGTACAATAATTTATGCTCACAATGAAGATAAAGATAGGAGAGACTTGGAACATATAAAAACAATCACAATAACTTCAAAAGTAAATATATACATATATATTTTTAAGAAGTCATTGGATATTTCTAATGATTGTTGCAGAATATAAAATTAACACACAAAATCAATAATCTTTATATACAAACAAAACACAGAGAAAATAGTCATGTAAAATTGCAATTTGTAACAGAGACAAAGATGATTGAATATGTAGGGATAAATTTAACAAGAAATGTGCACCATCTATATGAGGAAACATTGAAATCAAATAATACAGACAAATGTGATAAATTAGATTGTCAGGTGTTTTGAAAGACAAAAATAAAAATGGGTTTAGCAGTAGTGGGACACTGCTGGGGAGGGGAGACACATAGCATCAATAAGGGTGAGAGATCCTAGTCCAGGCGTAGTGAGGTCCAATAGGAGGACCAAAACTTCACCTGTACCTAAACCACTTATGTATGCAATCCTGAATGTACCCCACAACTTTAAAATAAAATAAAAGAAAGAAAGAAATCTGATTTATATTAAGTATCAAAAAAAGGAAGATAAAAATCATCAACATTCATTCACATAAGAATAAATAGATAACCAGAACTATGTTGTGTTTATTAATAAAATTAATTATCATTTAATATCTTAGCAAGAAAATTCTAAGCCAAAATGGACTTTTTAAAAAATTCTAGCAAACTTTTAGGAAGAGATAATTCCAGTGCTATACAAAACCTCTCAAAAATTAGAAAATTTGAAAAAAAATATTTTCTATTTCATTTTGAGCTCACCATTACTTTCATATGAAACTATAGACTTTATATAAGAAAATTACAGATCAATACCCTGTATACTGTACATATTAATAATCTTGTCAACATTTTAATCAATTTAATTCATTAGTATATTAAAATAAAAATACATCATCATCAACTGGGGTCTAGTCCAAGGTTACACAATTGTTGTGCATTCAAAAATCGGAGTAATTCATCATGGTAACAAAACAAGTGTTTAAAAAAATGCTCATTTCTATCACGTGACAGAATTCAACACATAAAAGCAACAACACCAAAAGTACAACAAACATAGGAAACTAAAACTAGAAAGAAATTTTTTTGAATTGCTAAAGGGTATCTACAGAAAATCAAAAGCTAACATTTTATTTAATGTTGAATTATCAATTTTTTTCCTAAGACTAGTTTAAAGACAAAGATAAATTCCTGAATGTTCATTTTAATCTTTTCTACTAAATTTTTTTTTTTTTTTTTTTGCGTTGGCGCCTCACTCCGTCGCCCAGACTGGGGTGCAGTGGCCGCTCCCGGCCACCGCAGCCTCGACCTGCTGGGCTCCGGCGATCCTTCCGCCTCAGCCTTCCGAGTAGCCGGAATTACAGGCACGCGCTACGACGCCCGGTTAATTTTTTGATTTATTGTAGAGATGAGGTTTCACCTCCCCAGGCGGGTCTCGAACCCGCGGGCTCAGGCAATCCACTCACCTCAGCCTCCCAAGGCGCGGGATTACAGGCTGAGCCACCGAGCCCGGCTTACTAAATGTTTTTACAAGAAATCTTAGAAAATGCAATAAGCCAATAAAAATATATAAAAGTCAAGACGATCAGAAAGAAGATTAAAACTTTATTTACAAATTTGTTTAGAATATATTTAGAAAACCTGTAGAAATGTACAAAAAATCAGAACTAAGTAATATAGTTGCAGGATACAAGAATAAGTTTTAAAACAGTATTCTATATACTAGCAAAATATTAGAAAGTGAAATTTTAAAATTCCAAAATAATAAAAATTGTATAGATAATTTTAATAAACAACATCCAAGATATGTGCTTTGAAAACCTTGGGATCATGACAATAATTAAAAAGACCTAAATAAATTAAGATGATAATTTTTCCAAATGTATCTATAAATTTAATGATATTTCTATTGAAATCTCAATTGACATTTGTATATAAATTGACAAATTGCTTTTAAAATTCACATTAAAATTTAAATAAGTTCAAAAACTGACTTTTTTTTTTAAAGCCGATTTCTGGAGTTATTGTACAGGTACAGTCATCACAAAAAAAAACTCTATAGACCAAGGTCTAAATACACAGATCAATGTGACAGAGTATTCAGAAATAGATTCACACATAGCCACTGATATTTTTTTTTACAACATTGCCAAGGGAATTCAATGCGGTAAAGGAAAATCATTTCAATAAATAGAACTGGAAAATCTGTATATCCATATGGAAAAAACTAAAACTCAACTTTTATCTTCCTCTATGTACCAAAAAAAAAAAACCATGAAATGCATCATAGGCCTAAATATAAAGGCTAAATTATAAAACTACTAGATGAAAACATAGCAGAAAATCTTTTCTATAAAGAGTAGGCATAGATTTCTTAGAGAGAAGCCTCAAAATACTAAGAATGAAAACAAAATATAAATTAACTTTGTTTCTAAATTAAAAGCTTTTGCTTTTTAAACAGCACTGTCAAGAAAAGAAATTTTTTAAAAGACAGTCCACAGACTGAAGAGGAATATTTGCAAATTATATATCTGATTATGAAACTTATTTAGATAGAATCTATCTAACTACCTATCCTATATCTGTCTACCTGTCTATCTCTATTCAGAGTTCTAATAACTCAATAAAAATAAGTTATTAGTATAATTTCAACTAAGAAAAACAAATAATTAAAGAGGATAAAATATATAATATATAATTCATGCAAGAAGATATAAGGATGGCAATTGAGCACATGAAAAGGTGTTCAAACACCTTTCTGTTAGAAAATTAAAATTTAGCCGGGCTCAGTGGCTCAGCCTGTAATCCCGCACCTTGGGAGTCTGAGGTGAGTGAATTGCCTGAGCCCGCAGGTTCGAGACCCGCCTGGGCAACTTGGCGAACCACATCTCTACAATAAATCAAAAATTAGCCGGGCGTGGTAGCGCGCGCCTGTTGTTCCAGCTACTTGGAAGGCTGAGGCGGAAGGATCGCCAGAGCCCAGCAGGTCGAGGCTGCGGTGGCCGGGAGCGGCCACTGCACTACAGTCTGGGGACAGAGTGAGACTCCAACCCCCCCCCAAAAAAGAAAGAAAATTAAAATTTAAAACACAATTAGATATCATTTTATGCATAGTAGGGTGGTAAAAAGAAAACGACTTTTAAGTGTTGACAAGAGCATACAGCAACTGAAATTTTCATCCTCTGTTTGGGGGTATATAATTATGAAGTTAAAAATAGAAATTTCTTATGTTGAACATCAATCTCATGAAACA